>SJYC01088587.1:0-17158 GCA_006408675.1 Madoqua kirkii
CCAATACTTGCACAGAAGCCGTCAGGACCACAGTCCCTCCCCATCCTGTGCTTTGTCTGTAAGCTCTTTCAACACAGAGAGCTAGGCGGGGAACTGGGTCTCCTCAACAGACTCTGACAGGGGGCCAACAACTGAGGGGGACAGTCAGGAGAGAGGAAAGGGCTCAGAAGCTCCGCCAGGTCACCGAAACCGAGCTGGGGAAGATTCTCCTCAACAGACTCTGACAGGGGGTCCTCAACTGAGGGGGTGGCCAGCAGGAGAGAGGAAAGGGCTCAGAAGCTCCCCCAGGTCACCAAAGCCAAGCTGGGGAAGACTCCCCGTGTCTCCTTCCAGCCACAGGCCCCAGATGGCCTTATGGGCACATCCCTGCCCGTGGGGCAGTCTGGATTCCTCATGAGCCGACCACCCACACGTCAAGCCCAGCAGATAGGTGGGCGGGCGCCGGGGGCACATGGCCTGCACAGCCTCCTCGCCCACCTGTCCTGTGTTAAACCTCCAGCACCCAGAAGAATCTGAAGCCTCGGCCTCTGAGCTGTGAGGACAATAAGCTCATTTCAACCCTGCTGTTCCTCGGCCAAGAGTACTTGGCCCTCAGTAATAGACAACCTTTTGTTTCCTTGAGGGTCGGTCAGTGGCGTTGCAGGAGTCCAAAAGTTGGACGCAACTTAGCGACTAAACCACCACTAGGTTTCCCTGGTGGCTCAGATGGTAAAGAATCTGCCTGCAATGCAGGAGACCCGGATTTGATCTCTGGGTCAGGAAGATCCCCTGGGGAAGGGAATGGCTACCTATTCTGCTATTATTGCCTGGAGAATCCCACGGTTGAGAAGACTGGAGGGCTACAGTCCATGGGGTCGTACAGAGTCGACTGAATGACTAATAAGATAAGATTCAAGTCCCTGTGCCCCACTGTAAAAGGCAGGCAGCTCTCCACCAGCCAAGAGCTGGTGTGAATTAACGCTGACCCCGGGTGAAACGATGGACCCAAATCTCTGAAACCTCGGCCCTCAGAGGGAAGGAAGCTTCACCCGGAGCAGATGACACATAAAATGGGTTCCTCCCAGAAGAGCTTACACAGTAACACGTCCACGGGCAGGAGAAAAACATGTTTTCCCCATGCGGCATGTTGCTGAGATCTTGCTCTTAATGGCATAAATCTTTGCAAATCCTCCAGATTGAAAGATGAAGCGAGGGAAGTGAGCGGGTGAGGCAGGAGGCATTTCAGGCTGCCTGTGGGTAACGCGACAAGCCTCGGGATGGGAGGGACCATGGAGGAGGGCCCACGGCGGGCAGCTGCTGCTGGTGCTGCTGCAGAACCCCCGCTTCTGCCAGCCCCTCCGAGAGCCACCAGGCAGTCCAGCCCGGCCTGGCCCACCTCCAGGCACCTCCCTTTCTCAAGAAGAGCTGCCAGCTCCCTGATGAGCCGGGGGCTTGGGTCAGCACTCTTCCTGGTACCTAACCCCAAACCAGGCACACGGAATCCATGCGCGATAAACACGGATTCCAAGAACAGACCGATTCATGAACACACCTGCAGCATACAGCCCTCCCCGAGGAACTTTCCTTCCAGGACAGACATGAGATGCATCCCTTGGACTTCTAGACGTGAGTGTCTTAACTATGTCACACGCCCAGCATGTGATCACTGAGTTATGGTTCCATTCAAGCTGAAAGGAATCTTAGATATCGGCTAGTCTGACCATTTCCTCTTCCACATGAGAAATCTGATTGATTCTATCAAGTGGGGGAATATCTTAATTACTTGCGAAAACAAAACCTTAGTAACCTGAAGGCAGATCATTTCCCCCGGGGCCAAGTAAGGACCACAAACATCTGGCCAGACCTGTTGATGGTTTTCTTTAGGAGGGTTTCTCTGGGTGTTTAAATTGGAAATTTTACAAAGTCAGGGAGTATATTCTGGGTGAGAAAGAAATCAGCTCAATTTTTTTTTTTAAGAGTATAAGGATATACCTAGCGGTAGCAGTGAAGGTCACTCGGTTGTGTCCAGCTCTTTGCAACCCTATGGACTATACAGCCCATGGAACTCTCCAGGCCAGAATACTGGAGTGGGTAGCCTTTCCCTTCTCCAGAGGATCTGCCCAACTCAGGGATCTAAACCAGGTCTCCCGCACTGCAGGCGGATTCTTTACCAGCTGAACCACCAGGGAAGCCCAAGGATATACCTACCAGCAAGTGCATCTTTCAAAATTCCTCTAGGGCTTTCCTTGATGGTTCAGCGGTTAAGACTCCACACTTCCAATGCAGAGGGTGAGGGCTCAATCCCTGGTAGAGGAACTAAGATCCCACATGCCCCCAAGGCATAGCCAAAAAGAAAATTTTTTTTAATTCTTCTAAATTTAACATTTACTGAATAACCATTACCTGTAAGGTGCTCCGATATGTACCCTGTGTGTGTGCAACATCATTCTAGTCATGTCCGACTCTTCTCGACCCCAGTGACTGTGCAGCCCACCAGGCTCCTCCGTCCATGGGATTCTCCAGGCAAGGACACTTGGAGCAGGTTCAGGGGATATACTCCCTGGCATCGAACCCACCTCTCTTACATTTCCTGTGTTGGCAGGCGAGTTCTTTACCACTAGAGCCACCTGGGAAGCCCCTAGCAGGAGCCAAAGGTGAATTCAGTGTCCCTGCCTGCAGAGGCTCCTGATTTTGTGACAGCCGACAACACGTACAAATGGTCCCGACAGAGCCCGATGCAGGGGAGACTGAAGCACCCACTCCAGCAGGGAAACGGAGACCCTGGGCCCAGCATATGGAGAGGCAGGGCACAAGCAGGCCGTGAAGGGGGACGGAGGGGCTCCGAGCAGACGGGCGGAGCAAGCACCGGCCACAGGAAGGACTTGGCATGGGCTACACCAGGGATGCATGGGAACAGTTTTTATTTTGTACCAAAGGTGTGTCAGGCACTTTTAAAAGATAGAATCGTTCAACACTCACAGCGCCCAGTGAATCAGGCGCCTCCATTTTCCCGAGAAGGAAGCGGAACCTTGGAAAGATTAATAACGGGTCAAGTGAGGGTCAAGATGACATAATGCACATGGGCAAAGCTGGACAGAAAGCCCCGAGGGGCTGGCTCTAGGGTCCCACTTTAGCCAGCCCACGAGGCTGCCTCTCGGGGCAGAGGGAGACCACAAACCATGTCTCAGGGCAGCAGGGCTGGTCCCGGGGACCAGGGAGGAAGCAGGGCCACTGGAGAAAGAGGAAGAGGAGAGAGGAGGGAGCGAGGGAGCACAGAGCGAGGGCTGTGGCCCGCTTGCTTCTAAGGTGGAGATGACAGTGAGCATCAGGGTCGGAGCAAGCTGGCGACAGCCAGGAGCAGCAGCAACTGAGCGAGATCACGGGACGGGGACCGAGGGGGAGCCCTGGGCTAGGAAAGAGTAAGGGCCATCCCTCCCAAGACAGGAGGAGAGGGAAGGAGAAGGAGGCGGAAGGGAGCGTGAAAGCCAGAAGGAGAGGGTCCCAGCATGGGTGGGGGGGGGCGCGTGGGGGGTGGCGGGGGGGCTGCCCTTCTCAGCCAGCCCCGGGGGCACGTCCACTCCCGGCCAGGAGGCGAGCAGGGTCAGCGCAGGCCTGAGCAGAGTGGAAACGATGCGGAGCAGCTGCCGCGGGAATCTGATAGGGAGCTAAAAATGGGGCTTAGGAAGACAGCCACGGCGCGGCAGAGCCCGACGGCAGGACCGCAGGGGGTCCGGTGTTACTGCGGGCGCCCCAGGCCCTTCAACAGAACCGAGCAGAGGGGGTCGGCAGGGGACAAGAGGCAGAAAGACACGGCAGAAGGTCGCGAGGGAAAGGGAATCCGAAATTTTTCAGGACTTTGCCAAAACAGCTAACATGGACTCCAAAACACCACGGGGAGGGAGGCAACATGAGGCCAGGAGGGTCCAAGACTCAAGCTGGGAGGGCTCAGGGGCCACCCAGAGGGCGCAGAATAGGCTTGGTGGGAAGGTGGGAAAAGGGCAATGGAAAGACAGCTCTGGAAGGCATTTCAGAAATGACGAGCTCACAGGAGGCAAGATAAGGCCCGGGTGTGGCCGTGTGCGAGGAGAGAGCCCTGATGGAGGACGGGAGGAGGGGGTGGCGTGGGGCCAGGGGAGGACCGGAGCTTGTGCAGACACCACCTGCCAAACACACAGCAAGGGAGGAGGCCAGGCTAAACCAGAGAGCCGGGGAGAGCTGACGTTACAGGGACGCACAGTTCCATTTCTACTGAAACAGTGTCATGAGCAGTGCTGCCCCCACCCAGCCCACGCCTGGAGTGAAAAAGCAAGTAAAGCAGGCTTCCTAGAGTTCTCCCCGAGAGGCTGGGACCCGGGAGGAGAGAAGGGAAGCCAGGCTGAGTGAACGGCATAAATGGAGAAACAGTCCACGGGCGTCAGGGGTGGGAGAGCCCCAGAGGCAGGGAGCATCTACTTCTCTGACCTTCTGCCTTAAACAAAGCCGACCCACTCCTCTCTCGTATGTCCAGAACTCAAGATGAAAGGGGCTCCGATCATCCCACCCGCTAACCACAGCATGAGCTCCAGACCCACTCCACGGCTAGCTTCTTCGTCAGCTGCTCCAGGCCTGTGGGGAGCATCTCTCACCCAGCCTAAGTTCACCCTTTTGACTTGCTGCTGTTCAGCCACAAAGTCATGTCCGACTCTTTGCAACCCCATGGACTGCAGCAGGCCAGGCTGCCCTGTCCTCTATCTCCTGGAGTTTGCTCAAGCTCATGTCCACTGTAGACTTCCCTGGTGGCTCAGACAGTAAAGCATCTGTCTACAATGCAGGAGACCTGGGTTCGATCCCGGGGTTGGGAATATCCCCTGGAGAAGGAAATGGCAATCCACTCCAAGACTATTGCCTGGAAAATCCCATGGACAGTGGAGCCTGGTAGGCTACAGTCCATGGGGTCGAAAAGAGTTGGACACGACTGAGCGACTTCACTTTCTTTCACTTTTCATGTCCATTGAGTCGGTAATACCATCCAACCATCTCATCCTCTGTTGTCCCCTTCTCCTCCTGCCTTCAGCCTTTCCCAGCATCAGGGTCTTTTCTATAAATGAGGCTGGCTCTTCAAATCAGGTGGCCAAAATATTGACGCTTCAGCTTCAACATCAGTCCTTCCGATGAATATTCAGGGTTGATTTCCTTTAGGATGTACTGGTTGGATCTCCTTGCAGTCCAAGGGACTCTCAAGAGTCTTCTCCAACACAGTAGTTCAAAAGCATCAATTGTTTGGTGCTCAGCCTTCTTTACAGTCCAACTCTCACATCCATACCTGACTACTGGAAAAACCATAGCTTTGACTAGATGGACCTTTGTCAGCAAAGTGATGCCTCTGCTTTCGACCTGGAAACAGGTTTTGCTCACCTGATTTGACCCTGGTCCTCTCTTGAGCACAGCTTTAGACTCACTATGGCAAGAACCTTTGGCCGCACCACCCTTGCCTGCTTCAAGAGAACATTTAATAAACGTTTGGCAGTGCTTAGCACCTGCAGGGCATGGGCTGAAGAAGCCTGTGGAAGTCATTCAGTTCCTGGGTGACTCCTCTTACAACATTTCCACCCAACAATGTCCCGCTGCTGCTTGAGTATATAGAGCCAGGAAACCCACTCTGCGTGACATCGTCTGTCTCACCACCGGGTGGCTCTATTGAAAAGTTTCCATTCCCGAATCGTTCTTTCTTTTATAGCCAAGTACTTGGATTTTTTTTTTAATATTTATTGATTTTGCATTTATTTATTCGGCTACACCAGGTCTTGGTCACCGTTTAGTTGCAGCGTGTGAACTCTTAGTTGTGGCATGTGAGACATAGTTCCTTGACCAGGGCTCGAACCCCAGGTCCCCTGCGTTGGGAGTGTGGGGTCTTGGCCACTGGACCACCTGGGAACTCCTGTTCCTTCACAGTCATGTAAAACAAGCCACATTCCTTTTCCATCTGATAGTAACCTGAAGACAAGGAGCACATCTCAACGGAGCCTCCTGCTTCCAGGAGAAATAGCTGCAATTCCGGACACCTCTTCTCATAAGACTCGCTTCCGGCCAGCTTCCTGCCTGTGCGCCCCGCGTGACCAACAGCAACACTGCCAGGGTCTGCGGGGGGCAGCCAGCTCCCCAGCACCAGCCGCGCAGTAACCTGCTGAGACCGCTCTGCGGTCTTGTGTGCCGTGTCGGTACCATTATCCCCACTGCACACCTGAAAACCGATGTAGGGAGCAGTAAGCCCCCTGCCCAGTGCCACCATCAGCAGCGGAGCCAAGAGTCAAGTCCAGCAGCTGGATGTACCCACACCCTGTGCCAGCCGCTCTCAAACTTGGCAGCCGCTGGAATCGCCCTGGGAAGTTCTGAAAACTACTGAGACTGGGATCCACCCCAGAAGCTGACTTTACTGGACACCCCAACGTTCCAAAGGTGTCCGGGTGATGGCAACAGGCAGGCGAGGTGGATGCCCACTCTGCCGTGAGAGCACAGCACCCCCAGGGCAGTCTGGCTGGTGCTGGCAGGGCTGGACTAGAGAGAGGGGAGCAGTGGAAATTTCCAAGCTTCCCCAGTGGAGGACAACTCAGGGGCAGGCCCAGACGTGGGTGACGAGAGCCAGCCCTTGCAGGGAGGCTAAGTGAGCACTCAGCTGGGGTGAGCTTAGAGGCACCGCAAGGCCCTCACTCTCAACAACGACAACATAAAGAACAAGTGCAACAAAACGGAGACCCCCCTCCTGACGGGACTCGAGGCCTCAAGGGCTCCCTCCGGGAAGGACTCCTGCGGGTGATGAGGCCCACCATGGGCCCAGAGCCACCGTCTCCTCAAAGGAGCTGCTCCCTGCCAGCTGCCAACTTTCTGACTTCCTTCAAAGCCAAGGTTGGATGGAGATCTTATCTTCTTCACCGATTTGAGAATCCCTCAGGAAAGCGGCCAGCTGCCGGCTCCACAGGCTGAGGAAAGACTGGACACTTTCTCTGACCTCCGAGGGTCCCTGACGCTTCCATCCATCAGACATCCGTCTGCAATGGGCTCTCCCACTGCACCCCTCTTTCCCTCTCCTGGCATTGTCTGTGGCCCCTAAACTCAGGTTGCGTATATGCGTGCCAAGTTGCTTCCATTGTGTCCGAGTCTTTGAGACTCCACAGACTGTAGCCCGCCAGGCTTCTCTATCCATGGGGATTCTCTAGGCAAGAATATTGGAGTGGCTTGCCCTGTCCTCCTCCAGGGGACCTTCCTGACCCAGGGATCAAACCCACTCTCTTTTTTTTTTTAATAAATTTTTATTTTTTTATTTTTGTTTAATGCTTATTCCATTTCACAGTACTGTATTGGTTCTGACATACACCGACATGAATCAGCCACAGGTGTAGACGATCTCCCCATGTTAAAGCCCCCTCCCACCTCCCTTCCCTGCCCATCCCCCCGGTTCATCCCATACACCGGCCCCAAGCATCCTGTATCCTGTATTGAACATAGACTGGTGCTTCATCTCCCATATGATTGTATACATGTTTCGTTGTCATTCTCCCAGATCTTCCCACCCCTTCCCTCTCCCTCTGAAGCCAAAAGTCCGTTCTATACCTCTGTGTCTCTTATATTGTCTCACTTTCGGGGTCATCATTATTGTTTTCTAAATTCCATATATATGTGTCAGTATACTGTATTGGTGTTTTTCTTTCTGGCTTACTTCACTCTGTATAATGGGCTCCAGTTTCATCCATCTCATTAGAACTGCGTCAAACTTATTCTTTTTGAGGGCTGAGTAATACTCCATTGTGTATATGTACCACTGCTTTCTTATCCATTCATCTGCTGATGGACATCTGGGTTGTTTCCATGTCCTGGCGATTATAAACAATGCTGCAGTGAACATTGGGGTACATATGTCTCTTTCAATTCGAGTTTCCTCGGTGTGTATGCCCAGCAGTGGAATTGCTGGATCGTAAGCAATAGAAAAAATTGATTTACAGCTGTATGTCTCAACAGAGATTAATTTTATACATACATTGTCTTTTTATTAACTATAAGCAAGATCTAACAGAGTTTGTGGGAGGGAAGATGAGTGTATATCCAAACAAAATCAGATTTCTGCCACCAAAGAAGGATGGGAATGGCTACTGAATAAGCAATCCACGATGTCACCCTAAAACAGTCACTTGAAAAATGCAATCACTAAGAAAAAATCACTAAATGTGAATATGCTAAATCTTGCTTGCATAGTCTGATGATTTAAAGATTTAAAAGCTACAGTAAAATAAACGTGGCCATCAGATTCCTTTATTCATTATATATTTTCACAATCATATCTATGAATGTGTATGGAAAAGAACAGTCATTAAGTGTCCAAAGTTTGTTCTGTCATCACTGTATCCAACGTTTGTATATTATGATGGAGAATTCTGTTCCTGTCAAATGACAATGGTGTAACCATTAAAAAAAATCATTTAAACTGCTAGATATAAAACTTTGATATCTTGGGCTATATTATAGATGTGTTGGCCAAATGAAATCTTTGACAATAAAAATATCTTGTAAATGGTGGAGCTGAAACTATATATCAATATGTTTGATCCCTCTGTCTAAAGTTTGACATGAGAAAAAAAAAACTTCTCTAAATGTTTTTTTAATTTGTATTGAAAAACTCTAAATTATCATTGAATTGTTTTACATTTCATAGAGCTTTACATTTTACCAAAAAAATTAAAATATAGAGTTTTCCTCTGGCTTGATAACATTTTATTTTTTCATTATCCTTATTCTACAGATGAGTAATTAAATGCTCAAGGATGTTAATGACATTTAATGGACTTGGGTCCTATGAAGTGAAGATGAGATTTCAAATCAGGTGTTCTGACATTAACATCAGCTCTCTTCCCAAAATACTGTGCTAAGTGGTGATCTCTAAAAAAGAAAACAAAAGACAAATGAGATGGTGATCTCTAAAAGAGACCAGCAAATGGTCACCTTTGAGTCTTGAGCTAAGTAACTCTGAACTGAACACATGTGTGAGCAAAGAAATGATGATGAGGAAAAGAAACAACTGAAGTTAGCCAGGGAAGAACACCTGGAGCTTACACAAATCTTACTTTCACGGACAGTATTAGAAACGTCATAATCCAAAGGGAACTGGGCAGACAACTCAAAAAAAAATTACCTCAATAGTGGAGCAACTTATCCTTAGATTAATGGTGCTCTAGACCCATCTAATAAATCTTAAAAATGAATCTCAAAAGCATCAAAGTTTTTCCAAGTGACTAGGATAACTGGCAGTTCCAGTTTTGTCCTGAATGAAAAGTTTCTTGATATGAACAATGTTTAATTTTAAAACATATAAAAAACATTTTGAAATTCTTGAGAGGAAAAATAAGTGTGAAGGTGATGAATACAATGGATTAATTTAGTACATTAAATACTAAAGAGAAAAGATTAGTGAACTTGAGGTCATAAAATAAGCCAAGGTAAAACACAAAAGATAAAGAGACTGAATATAGTAAAGAGAACTTCAGTGAGGTATAAGACAATTTTAACCAGCTTGGATTTAGTATGTATGTAATTGCAATCTTTGAAAGAATAGAAGAAAGGTTGGACAGGGAAATTATTTGAAGAAATAATGGCTGAAAGATTTCCAAATGTAATAAAAACTATATACTCAGAAACCTAAGTTCAATATGAGTGATGTTGAGCATCTTTTCATGTGTTTGTTAGCCATCCGTATGTCTTCTTTGGAGAAATGCCTGTTTAGATCTTTGGCTCATTTTTTGATTGGATCATTTGTTTTTCTGGAGTTGAGGTGCATAAGTTGCTTGTATATCTTTGAGATTAGTTGTTTGTCAGTTGCTTCATTTGCTATTGTTTTCTCCCATTCAGAAGGCTGTCTTTTCACCTTACTTATAGTTTCCTTCCAAACCCACTCTCAAGTCTTGCGCTTTGACAGACAGGTTCTTTACCACTTTCACCACCTGGATCTTTCTTGCTCAAGCAGGAGGGCGCTTCACCGGTTAGAGACTGCCCATCGGCTGTGGGTTCCCTGGCTGTTGCTGGAAGCTCCCACATCCGTCGGTTCCTTGGACTTGCTCTTCCCTGGACCGCAGCTCAGCGCCAGGACATAGGACGGTGGTGACCCTGAGCTGCCTGCAGGGAATGGGGGCCCTTTCCTCCACCCCCTCCCCTCCTCCCAGAGCACGGCCCACGCACCCGGGGCGGGGACTCCCCCACCCCCAAGGCCATTCATATTTAATGCAAACATCTGGATGCAAATTGACTCACTTTTGTTTCACTCCCTTTCCTCTCAGACCCTCTCTAACATACCGGCCTTCATCCTAGACAGACAGGTGCTTCCCTAGGCTGGAAGCGCACAGAACAAAGACGGCACTTCGAGCAGCTTGCAGCAGACCCTACAGCCCCAAACTCCGTACTTTTAGGCTTTTTCCAAACAGGAGCACCCCACGGGGGCATTTACCCTCTGTGAGCGCGCCTCGGGGCATTTACCCTCTATGGAGGCCACGGTGACTCGAGGGAGTCTCAACCCGGGAGAGGAATTTTGTAAACGGGGATAGGATATTAGTAGCCTGAAAGCCCCTAAATATAATCTGTTCCCAAACCTGTAAATCCTCTTTTTCTAAAGATGAGAAAAAGTGGATGGTTGGGCAGACAACTTTGTTCCCGTCCCTCTGCATTCTATGAACCTGGCTATTTCTTGGTCTGTGTCGCCAAGACTGAGGTTCTGAGGATTTAAAGAAAAGGAGAGTGGGAGAAAAGAGAGCAAGAAAGGCAAATGCTGATGTATTTATATATGTATTTGTTTGGGATGGCAAAAGAATTGGTGGGTGTTTGAGGAATAAAAAAATTGAACAGATATGGGATATTTGTTAATGGGCTACTCATATTTCAGGTAAGGACCGTGAGGCTAATGTAGAGTTCATTCACTATAAAAGGTATAGAAAATAGAGGGGCTGACTAGGGCTGCATTTTTGCAAAGAAAAGAGTAATGACTAAGAAGCCGTCCCAGGCAAATGTCTGTTTACTGCTGATTGCATTTCATTTCTTGCCTCTTTGTAAGTGTGTGTACATACACATGCACACACAAATTCAGGAGCTCTGAGCATAGATCCTCTCTTGTGTGAATGCTGTGTGTATGTGTGTGTGTGTGTGTGTGTGTGTGTGTGTGTGTGTGTGTGCATGTGTATAAACAATGGCAGTAACTGAGGCCAGAGAACAATTCTGTTGACGTGTTTTTTCCTAAATCCTCACAAAACATCTGCAAGGACAAAGACACCATAAATCTTTAAGAATTGCTTTTGAAATAGCAACACTAATTCAAAAAGATACATACATACCCATGTTCACTGTACTGCAACATTTACAAGAGCCAAGATATGGAGACAATGTAAATACCCATCAAAGGTTGAATGGATAAAGAAGATGTGGTATCTTACAATGGAGTATTACTCAGCCATAAAAAAAAATGTAATCTTGCCACAGGCAGCCACATGGATGGACCTTCAGCATACTATGCCAAGTGAAATAAGTCAGATGGAGAAAGATACATACCATACAATTTTACTATACGTGGAATCTAAAAACTAATCAACAAACAAAAAGCTCAAAACAAATTCAAAAATAAACAAGAAACCCAGCAACATGCATTATGCCTGAAAGGAGGATGTATACTGGTATCAACAGTTACAGAAGACAGGCAGTGGTTACCAGAGGAGGAGAAAGGGAAAGGACAGAATGGATGGAGGGGGTCAACTGTATATGACAGATAAGGGCAGTTCAGGGGAAGTGAGATGATGCCAGAAGGAAGGATGTATAATGACATCAGCGAGCATGGATGACACTTCCCTCCACAGGAGGTGCCTTCTACAGCAAGGCTTGGCTCGAGTACCCAGCTCGTGCTGTGGGACTCACAGAAACCAACAGCAAATGCGAACCTTGCTTAAGGGTCTCTTTCTGCAGGAGCAAAGCCTTGTATCACTCCATAGGGTCGTCAAGAAGAATCCATGATGCTGTAAAGACTCATGGAGAATTTTAACTCTCTCACATGGAAGCTACTGTGAGAAATACAAGATGATGATCATAAAAATCACCGTGGCTAGGAAAAAAAAAGGATGGCCATCATATGCAGTTTGAAATATCCTTCTAAATGTGATGTATCAGAAACATTAAAGCTATCATTTTGGGCATATTTACTGTAATAAGTAAAATTCAGCCAGTTCTTTTGGGCTGCTGGAGAGGCCCAGAGGATACTGGATTCTCAGCTACAGGTATATCTGAATCTAGACATGTAATTTGTATATTTATCAACAGAAAATACAAGTTTTAGCACAGCAGTCCCCAACTATTTGGGCACCAGAGACAAGTTTCATGGAAGAAAAATCTTCCATGGACCTGGTTGGGGTGGGGGAGGGTGAATGGTTTCAAGATGATTCGCGTGCATTACATGTATCGTGTGCTTTATTTCTGTTATTATTATATCAGCTCCATCTCAGATCATCAGGCGTTAGACCTCGAGGCTGGGGGCCCTGCTTCAGCAGGTTAGAGCAAACACTGATTTAAAGCCTGACTGCACAGTTGGTGGGGAGCACCAGCAACAGCAGCATCTCCTGGGACTCTGTTCAAAATGAGGAATCTCGGGTCCCACCCAGACCTAAACAATCGGAATCTGCATTTTTTCAAGATCCCCAGGGGATTCATACACACAGAAAGTTTGAAGATTTTTTTTGCAGTGTATCAGCCAAAAATTCACCCCAGGGGACTTCCCTGGTAGTCCAGTGGCTAAGAATCCATGCTCCCAAAGCAGGAGGTCTGAGATTGATCTCTGGTCAAGGAACTAGGATCCTACATCCCGCAACTATTACCCCATGTGCCACAATTAAGACCTGGAGACGCCAAAATAAATGAATATTGAAAAAAAAACTCACTCCAAACCCATCACGGGGTGTTGGAAAAAAGCCTCAGAGTCAACGAGGACATTAGCCATTGGATGAACAGTTGACAAAGCGAAGTGGCTTTTCCAGCTAACCTCCTAAAATGAGTCATTAGTCCCATTTCTTATATGGTGTATCATCCTAGCCCTTCTAGCTACTTTGCACTAACTTCTGTGATAAATGCTTTCAGAAGTTTGCTATTTTATCACATCCTAAACTACGTGATGTGATATTTGGCCACTGTTTCTTGCTTCCCTGGTGACTCAGATGGTAAAGAATCTGCCTGCTGTACAGGCAACCCAGGTTGGATTCCTGGGTCAGAAGATCCCCTGGGGAAGGCCATGGCAACCTACTCCAGCATTCTTGCCTGGGAAAATCCCATGGACAGAGGAATCTGGTGGACTGCAGTCCGTGGGGCTGGAAACAGACACAAGTGAGCAACTATCATTTATGAACACATACTGAACATACACGCCTCTAAGTTCGTTCTGTACAGACACAGCTACACTTTTTGAGAACCGTGTACTTGGCAGGCTTCCCTTTCACCATTTGTCATCTGTACCTCACTGGCGTGTGTTAACACGGCCACTGACACTCCTTTTCAGGGCTGGATAACAACACATCCCAGCTGCTGGGCTGGACTCCTTCCCTGTTTGGGGCATTTCTAATCCTCACTGTTATCAACAGAGGTGTTGTGGATCTTTCTGTGCACATCACTGATTTCCCCCTTCTGAGTTGTTTCTTTGGGGGGGGTTCTTATTGTTTAGTCAAGGTCATGTCTGACTCTTCTGTGACCCTATGGACTGTAGCCTGCCAGGCTCCTCTGTCAGTGGTATTTCCCAGCAAGAACACTGGAGTGGGTTGTCATTAAGACCCAGCTCCTGACCTTGAGGATCTTTCAGGAGTTGTGGGATGCAAAGATGGCAACACCCAGGGTCACAAAGCCAGTGGGCAGGTGCTGGGCAGAGGTGCCCCGACGTGCGGGGCTCTCCCTCCCAGAGCAATGCCCTCCCCTGGCTGCCCTGCTCACAGCTCGGGGGCTGGCCTTCATGAGCTGTCTCTCGGGGTCCCGTGCCTCCTGACTTCCCAGAGGGCTGACTGGTGGGGGACTCCAGGAAGAATTGGGCAAAGGGAGAGCGGGAAGGAGGGGTCTGTCCCCAGAGGCCACAGGCTGTCAGTTCACGTGTTCCTGACCAAAGCTTCTGTCTGGCATCTTCTCCCGGCTCCTGGAGCCCCATGTCTGTCTTGCCCCTCCAGGCTCAGAGCCGGCCATGGTTTCCCCATTCTCGCCCAAGCTGCTTCACCTTCCACCGCTGATTTCCCGTAACCCTGCCTGCCCTCTCTCAACAGTCTGTCGTTCTCCTCAATGACTTATTTAGGATGCGCCTTCTGTTTGCTGCCAGGAGGCTGAGGGGTGTTCCTGAGGGCTGGGGGCAAGGGGATTCGAACCAATGGGGGTAGCACGTGACAATCTAGCCAGAAGTGTCTGCTGACCTGCAACCCAGAAGGCAAGGACATGTGACCCAGGCATGAGGCGGGGGGTGGAGGGGTGATGGATAGGGAGGCATTTTTTTTAAAGGATTATTTAAAAATTTTTTGGCTTAAGATAATCGCCCCTTTGCAAAAGATGACAGCACCCAATAATAACTGGGGAAGATTGCTGCACGTCTTGCTTAGTTTCACGCAGCACTTCACTCGCAGATGCCCATCAAACTCTGTCTTCAAGACAGCCAAAGAGGAGACAAGGAAGCGAGCTCCAGGTCCTTAAGCAGGAGCCCTACGCTGCAGGGATGGCACTGGGCCACCCACACACCTGCTCACTCTGTTCACCAGCGAGCCTTCGACCTCAGCCGCAGGTCACAGCCAGACTCTCGTATCTCCTGCCCCACAGGTTCCTGGAGTTTTCTCGCCGGACGCGAGGGGAGGGAATCTTCCTGACTTCCACCCTCAACCCCATCCTTGCCTCCCAGGCTCACCTTGACATTTTGACTGATGACAGCTGGTAATCGGCTCCTCACTCTGCCCGTGCTTGCTGGTCTCTACGAAAGCTCCCCCAGCTCCCTTAGGAGGGACACACTCTCCTCCACCCTGAGGTCTGGCTGTGCCCCGCCCCACATCTCCCATGCTGGCACCCTCCAGGACCCCCAGAGGGTACACCGGCTTTGACACCCATGGCCAACTGTAAATTTTCATTATCAGCTGAAAGTAACCATTTTAAAAGTTTTTAAGGGGAGAAGTTTATTTGTAAAGGGGAAGGCAATATTAATACTGAAGAAAAACCATCATTTGATAAAATTCAGGAGTCAATTCTAATTTTTTTTAAATATGGTAAAAACCTATATATCAAAACCCAACAACAAACATGATATTAAACGATGAAATACGAAAGCTATTCCATTAAAATCTGGACTGTGACACAGATGCCTCCTTTTCCAAAATTATTCAATCTACTTTTACAGTTCTCACTAAATCAGTAAGATGAGAAAATTAGCTAAAAAGTATAAATACTAGAAAACGATATGGATATAGGTATGTATGACTGGACACCTAGAAAACTAGAGATTCTATTTTTAAAACTTATTCTAAATATTGAGAGAATTTGACGAGGTAGCAACATAAAACAAATGTACAAGATTCAAAAGCTCTTATCCATGCTAGCAATAACTAGTTCTAAAAGGAATGGAGGGAAGTCCCCAGTGGTCCAGGGGTTAAGAATCCACCTTCCAATGCAGAGGATGTGGGTTTGATTCCTAGTCAGGGAATGAAGACTTCCCATAAGCCTCATGGTACAGTAATATGTAAGTAAATAAATAAAAGAAAAGGAAATGGAATTGCAGGATGTTAATACACAAAAGTCAGTAGTTTTCCTTTTCTTTTTAATTGGCTGCTCAGCTTGCAGGATCTTAGCTCCCTGACCAGGGATGGCACGTAATGGAAGCACAGAGTCTTATGTGAGAATCACCGCTAGGGAATTCCCAATAGTCTCCAATACACTGGCAATGAACAAATGTAATATGACATTAAAAACATGGTGCAATTTACATTAGTACCTGTCTCAACATGATATATTTAGGTAAATCAGATGAAATATGTAAAGATCTATACGGAAAGCTATAAAACTCAGCTCAAAATATCAAAATAGGACTAAATAAATGGAAAGATATTTTATGTTCATGGATAAGAAGAATCAATATTGCTAAGATGTCGGCTTGTCCCAACTTGATCTACAGATTCAATGCAATCTCAAACAAAATCCCAGTAAGTTATGCTGTGGATATCAACAAATCAATTCTAAAGTTTTCACGGAGAAGTAAAACACCCAGAATAGCCAGCACAAAAAGCAAGAAGAACAAAATTGGAAGACTGACACTACGTGATGTCAAGACTTACTACAAAGCTGCAGTAATTGAGAGTGTGGCCCTGACCAAACTATAGGAACTAATGGGGAAAAGGAACAGTATAGAGGCCAGAAACAGAACCCATAAATACAGTCATGTGATCTTTGACAAAGGAGCAAAGATGATATAATGGTGCAAAGACAGTCTTTTCAATACATGGTGCTGGAACAACTGGACATCCACGTGTAGAAAATAAGTAAACAAATAATGTAGACACAGACCTTATGCCCTTCACAAAAATTAACTCAAAATGGATCCCAGACTTATATGTAAGACACACAACTGCTGCTGCTGCTGCTGCTGCTACTAAGTCGCTTCAGTCATGTCCGACTCTGTGTGACCCCATAGACGACAGCCCACCAGGCTCCATCGTTCCTGGGATTCTCCAGGCAAGAACACTGGAGTGGGTTGCCATTTCCTTCTCCAATGCATGAAAGTGAAAAGTGAAAGTGAAGTCGCTCAGTCGTGCCCTAATCATGATCCCATGGACTGCAGCCCACTAGGCTCCTCTGTCCATGGGATTTTCCTGGCAAGAGTACTGGAGTGGGGTGCCACTGCCTTCTCCAAGACACGCAACTATGAAACTCCTAAAAGACAACATGGGGGAAAATCTACATTATCTTGGGTGTGGCAATGATACAACGCCAAAGACACATCCATGAAAGGAAGAATTAATAAGCTGAACTTCATTAAAATTAAAAACTTTCTGCTCCACAAAAGCAATGTCAAGAGAATGATAAGATAAGCCACAGACTGGGAGAAAATATTTGCAAAAGATAGATCTGATAAAGGACTATTTTCAAAATAAACAAAGAACTCATAACTCAACAGTAAGAAAATAAACAA
>SJYC01088589.1:0-10342 GCA_006408675.1 Madoqua kirkii
CAGGAGCCCTGGCGCGAGCCTCCCCGTCCTCTGAGGAGGGGAGGATGTTTTCCTTTGCCCTGAACCAGACTGGGTCTTGTCCTGTTGGTGTGAGTGACACTGGGCAGGAAGGCCTTTGTTGGAGCCCAACTCGAAAGGGTGGCTGAGAGTCTGTACATTCGTCTAAATCCACAGAATATACTCGCCACTGGAAAAGAATCTGCCTCCCAGTGCAGGAGACGCAAGAGACGGGGGAGAGAGGGGTATGACTCCTGGGTCGGGAAGACCCCCTGGAGGAGGAAACCGCCAACACTCCAGTATTCTTCCTGGAAAAATCTCGTGGACAGAGGAGCCTGGTGGGCTACAGGCCACTGGGGTTGCAGAGAGTCGGACCCGACTGAGCACATGTGTGCACTTAGAACGCACCATACCAAGCTCAGCGGACCCTAATGTAAACCACGGCCTTTGGGTGATTATGGTGTGTCAGTGTGTACCCATCGGCTATAACAAATGTTCCGCTCAGTTAGGCAGTGTTGACAATGCAGGAGGTTAGGCACAGGTGGGGGCAGGGGGACCACCGTAAATCTCCTAATCTTCCACTGAATTTTGTTGTGAACCCACAACAGTCCTAAAAATATTGTCTTAACAATTAAAGAACAAATAATCTTATTCATAACAGGAGAAAACAAAATACCTATAAACTAATATAACAAGAAATACAAAACGTTAAGCTATAGAATTTTATTAAAGGGACGAAAACAAAATGATCCTGGTTGGGAAAACATCCTCAAAGATAATATAGTGATTTAAGAATTCTAATCCAAACGCCAAGTAAATGTTTACATGCTGGATAAGTAATCTTAATATTCCTATGGGAGAATAAATGTGCAAAAATTGCCAAAAACATTTTAAAACAAAACTGGGGAGAGAGCTGCCTTTCTGTATATTAAAACTAATTTTCTAAAGCATAATACACTCTACAGAATTGGCACAGGAGCACACATATGGGGCAAAGAAAGAGAGCAGAGAGGCCGGAAGCAGAACAAAATGGACACAGGAACCTAGAGTGTGATACAGGAAGCACATCAGTTCAAGGGTGGGGAGATGAATTATTTCATAAGTAATGTTAGGATGACTAAGAAGCATCTGAAAAAAGTTCAAACACCCTATTACCATACCACATTAAAAAATAAATTTCAAGAGAAATTGAGTTTCAAGAGTAATTTGAGTTTTAGTGTCAAAAATAATGAAAACTTGAGAAGAAAACACTGGGGAAAATATTTGCTTAAAATAGAGAAAATCTTAAGCCAAACAAAAGTCTCCGAAGCAGGGCACTCCTAGTGACTCGGGTGAAGCCTCTGCCTGCCAATGCGGGAGACACAGGTGCTATGCCTGGTCCACGAAGACCCCACATGCCACAGAGCAACTCAGTCCACGCACAACAGCTACCAAGCCCGCCTCGGGGGCCGAGAACTGCAGGTAGCGAGCCTACCCATGGAAACTCCCGAAGCGCACGCGCCCTAGAGCCGTGCTCTGCAACCCAAGCTCACAAGCTGCAACGAAGAGCAACCCGCTCTCCTAGCGGCTCCAGAAAAGCCCAAGCAAGGGTGAAGACCGAGCGCAGCCAAAAATAAATGCACCAAATTGTATGTAAAGATCTCAGAAGCTGAAAGAGAAAGACTGAGAAATTGAGCTACATGAAAATTTTACTGTGGTGTTGTGGTATCATCCTGACCAATGACACCACAAAGTCAAAAAATAAACCACAGGCTGGAAGGAAATACTTGTATCATTATGACAGCCTTGGGGTGACTATCCCTAACAATTTTAATCCTGTAAATTAGCAATGAAAGGAGAAACAACCCCAGCAGTATATAAACGATAACATATAGATAGGCAATTCACACAAGAGGAAATGTAAATGGCCAGTACGTTTATGAAAAAAAATGTTCAGACTCCCTAGCGATCTGAAATTAAAATGAGGTATCTTTTGACAAAGTTGACAGAATCCAACCTCTGGGAGAATGTAGAGGAATGGTCACTCTCTGGCGATGGTGTGATTTGTTGTATTTTTTGCAAATTAGAGTGTTTCAGTAAAAACTAAAATTAAAACTGCGCATACTTAGTAATCCCACTTTATCTTTTCTACAGAAGTAAAAGCTTCAGTGCTCATATCCATGGGGTTTTTGGTTGAAGTATTCTTTATAATAGTAAAAAACTAGACGTCATTAGAAAGACTATCCATAGAACTGAATAAAGTATAGCAAAGCTTTGTGTCAATATTTGCGTGGGTGCTAAGTTGTTACTTTAGTCCTGTCTGACTCTTTGTGACCCTCTGGACTGTAACCCACCAGGCTCCTCTATCCATGGGATTCTCCAGGCAAGAATACTGGAGTGCGTTGCCATGCCCTCCTCCAGGGGGTCTTCCCGACCCAGGGATCAAACCCGTATCTCTTATGTCTCCTGTGTTGGCAGGCGGTTCTTCACCACTAGCAGCATCTGCAACTCAAATGATTTATTCTTGATAGACTGATCTGGGAAGACAGCCATGCTATATTGTTAAGAGAAAGGGGGAAAATGAATTGCAAAATAATAGGTATAATATGACACCTCTTCTTTAATATAAAACAATATGACATCTGATTTGCATTTCTATGCAGTAGGAAATCAAAAAGTGCACATCCAGTGCTGCAAAGATGGAGAAGAAAGAAAGAGAGAAGATTAAATGTTTGGGGGTTTTTTTATGCTGAACTATACTGTTTAAAATTGTTTCGATCCACATGTGGCACTTTCATAATTTAAAGAAAACCATAGCAGGCTGAGAGAATTGTGTGCTGAGTCGAAGGAGGACTGCCTGTTTTTTATACACTAGATGAGGCAGCAGCACCAGCTGCCCGGGCAGGGAGGGGGCAGTGAACGCCATGGGCCACTTCCAGGCTTTGGATTCAGGGGGCGTCCAGACTTGCCATCCTGCCTGGTGTCAGTAGTCAGTGCCCTGTGGGGTCCCTCAGCACCAGGCCACCAGCCCTGACTCACCAGGGCAGCACCCAAGAGCCTTTTTTTCATCCAAGGTCATCATCTTCACTCCCAAGGTCACCCTGTGGACGCAGGCCCTTGGACCTCCGGGTCTCCCTTTTCGTTAATGTTCCTCTTTAAAGAAAAAGTCAGCTCTTATAAATGACTCCAACAAACCTCAAACTCATGTTATGAAATTCCTCTTAAGAAATAAATAATTGAAATGTTGAGACTCAGTGACATTTGCTTACTCAAAGCTGCGTGTTGGTGAATGGCCTTCGGCGTACCCTTGACTTCCGTTTCTGAGGAATCGCAGGTCAACCTGCCACAAACATGGCTCCTCGTAAACGAAGGCAAGAGGTCAGGACTCCAACCGCGCTCGTTTTTCTAAAACACTAATTTTTTTTCCCTCCGTGTTGCAATTTACTTCATCCCTGTGATTATTCACTTGTTGGATTAAAGGAGAAGGGAAATCTGAGACTCACACAAAGAGAGGAGCCTTTTATGGAGACTTCCATCTGGGGAACAGATTTATGAGGTTTTCTGAGACCCAGAATAACTTTACTGTGATGAAGCACCAGGCAAGGCCACCCCGCCCAGCTCCACACCAGCCCCCACCCCAACCCCCCACCCTGAACGTGTGGGGCTTAGGGAAAATGAATGCAGAAAGATGCCCAGATGGCAGGATTCAAGAGGCATTACGGTCGAGACCTGAATAAAGCCGTCCTTTCTGTGTAGAGTGAGTGAAATAGAACTGAGCTATTCTTTAAGGGCTGATCTGGTTTTTTTTTCTAATGACTTTTCAACCATGTGGCTGCTCGATCTGAAATACAGGGAAGGAAGTGACAGGGCCCTGTGGCGGGGCAGCTGCCCATCTCAGGCAAACATGTGCAGGATGTCAGAAGGGACAGCAGTGCCAGGAGCCAGCATCGCGCCCGCCTGGGTCATCCCCCTGCAAACCACACATTGGCCAGTAACAGAAGAGCAACGGCTCGGCGGGACCCGACATGGAATTACAAGCGGCCGATTTCACAGCAAGATGCAAAGCAGGAAGCGAAGTAGCTTTGCCACAAGTTTATTGTCGGAAACCGCTTTCCAGTCTTTGGGGGGGGGTTTTTGGCTTCACAATACTGTATTGCAAGGGGACCCCAAAGTGCTCTTCTGGGAGAAACTAGAAAGCCTATTAACCCTGCCTGCTAAAGATGACGAGCAAAGCGAAGTGAAAGTCAGTCTGTCGTGTCTGACTCTTTGTGACCCGCCAGCACACTGGAGTGGGTAGCCGTGCCCTTCTCCAGGGGATTTCCCAACCCAGGGATTGAACTCAGGTCTCCCACATTGCAGGTGGATTCTTTACCAGCTGAGCCACCAGGAAAGCCCAAAGATGACAAAGAAGAGGAGAAAACGCAGACAAAAACTGAAACCAGGGCCTCAAACAAGAACAACAGAGGCCTGGGAATTCCCCGGTGGTCTAGCGTTTAGGATGCCGCGTTCTCACTGCTGAGGGCCTGGGTTCAAACCCCGGCTAGGGAGCTAGGATCCCTCAAGCCATGTGACACATCCAAAAAACAAAAACAAACCAACTAAAGGAGACAGCAGAGGCCTGATCTGGAAGTGCTGATAGCAGTGCTATTCCCAGCAGCCAGACGGTGGGATCAACCTGAGCTGTCCATCCACTGGTGAGTCAACAGATGAAATGAGATGGGTTCATACAGCGGAAAACGAGCCAGCCCAAAAAAGGAAGGGGGTTCTGACACACACCACACCATGGATGAACCCAGAGGACATTATGGTCGGTGAACTAAGTCATTCCCAGCGGGCAAACAGGGTATTACTCCACTGACACGTGGCCCCTCCAGGTAATCAGACCCACAGAGACAGAAAGGTGGGTGCTTTCCAGGGCGTGGGAGGAGGGAGGCTGGGGAGTGACTGTTTCCTGGGGACAGAGGTTCAGTTTGAGAAGATGAAAAAGCTCTGGAGATGGACAGGGGTGATGGTTCTGCAACAACTGAATCTACTTAATCCCTCTGAACTGTACACTAAAAAATGGTTGAAATGGTAAATGTAATGTTATGCATATTTTAGCAGCACAGAAAAGCAAACAAAGCTACTCGAAGTTAACAAGCACGATTTGAAAATCTTCCACACTAAGGACACGTGTGCAAACAAAGCCACACATTGAAGAAACAGGATTAATAATCCAGTTCAGGTTTGGCTCACAAACATCTCACTGAAAATGAAAGTACATCCACTCAACTCTTGCAATATTTTCACCAAAGTTTGGAAGTTCCTAAACAGTACATGTTCCCCCAAATCTGAATTGCTTCCCTGCTCATTTCATTTCCCAATTCTCATCCTGTTTGCTTGTGACTAGAGGTATGTTTGCCAACCATCGATTCACATGTTTTCAGGGCAGCACGCTCGCTCTGTATCAGATGTAACCTTGACCTCAAGCTCCTTCCAAAGACCCTAATCCAGTCTCCCTTCGGACGGAGGGGCTGGCCTGGTGAAGACAGGCTTCCTTAGGGTGGGAGACGGGGGCACGCTAGGCAACAGCAAGTTAAAAATAAATCCAGTGCTCTTCAAGTTTCAGTTCATGAAACAGCACACAGCAGAGAATGCTGGTGGCAAGTGCTAGATCAGCGTGCGTTTCAATCCTGACTCTGCCCTGAAACTCATCCTGTGATCTTGGGCAACAGCAAATTTCTGAACCTTGTCCTCTAACTGCCAGTGGGGGAAATCACTGTAATTTCAGAGGGCAGAGTTCTCAACAGGAGGGGCCGGGGGAAGGGAGAGAGTCCTGCTGAGGGTGGCAGGACAGATCGTAGGTGGTACCATGCCCAGCAGTTATACCATACTCCACACCAAAGACAGTCATTGTAATCAGAGCTCTGGGAGCATTTGATAAGGACAGGTGCTGAAGGCATCGGGCAGAGCACCTAATAAGTAGTCAATGTTAATAATATAAGCTCCCTTCAACTCTCTAAGCAAAAGGCTTTTGCAAAGTTCCTTCTGGTCTGAATCTGTCCTTTTGCATCCCTTCAAATCTTCCCTTCAAAACGACATGGTTGTTTTTTGTTCAGGCGATCAGTCATGTCCACCTGTTTGTGACCCCCTGGACTGCAGCGCAACAGGCTCCTCTGTCCTCCAGTGTCTCCTGGAGTTTGCTCAGACTCATGTCCACTGAGTCAGTGACGTCATCCAACCATCTCATCCTCTGTCACCCTCATCTCCTCTTGCCCTCAGTCTTTCCCAGCATCAGGGTCTTTTCCAATGAGTCGGCTCTTCACATCAGGTGGCCAAAGTATTGGAGCTTCAGCATCAGTCCTTCCAATGAATATTCAGGGTTCATTTCCTTTAGGATGGAGTGACTTGATTTCCTTGCAGGCCAAGGGACTCTCAAGAGTCTTCTCCAGCCCCACAGTCTGACAGCATTGGATCGGCATACAGTGTACATGAAACGTGGGGCTTAGCCTTCATCATGCAGGTTTTCACTCATCACGCACGTGGCATTTCTTGAGCATAACCAGACCAGAAACAGAGGACTTGCCTCACAGGAAGTGGGCAGCCCCAGGTGTACAGACAGCCCAGGCCACGGAGGCGGGCTCACTCGCTGAGGGCTGAGATGACCGCAGGTCTCGGGGCAGGAAGCTTGGGAGCTTGCCTGCGGCCCCTCATGGTTGGAAAGCGTGCTCCTCTGTACTCCTGGGTGGCTCACAAGCAAACCAGACTGGCAGAGCTAGCCCCAGTCACTACGGCAGAGCCCAGATGTCGTTCTTGCCTCATTTTAAACCCAAATCTGAGCTCGGGCCTTGCAGACAGGCAACTTTGCTCGATGGCGACAAACAGAAGCATAAGCAGTGGCAGATTTAAATGCTGGCTGAACCATCTAACAGTGGGAGTGACCTCAGTTAAGAACGTCACCTCTCTGGGCCACCATTTCCTCATCTATAAAATAGGAAGGAAAAAAAAATATTTGCCCTTTTGTGAAGATTAACTAGGGCAGAGCCCATAACGCAAGACTGCTTGCTGTGAAGTCGCATCTGACTTCGCGACCCCATGGACTGCGGCACATCAGGCTGCCCTGTCCCTTACCATCTCCGGGAGTTTGCTCAGGTTTAGATCCATTGAATCCGGGATGCCATCTAACCATCTCATCCTCTGAACACAAGGGTTAGCACATAGTAACTGCTCAATAAATAACAATGAATAAGCTCACAGCCTGGAGCAAGACCCAGGCTTTCTGCTCACAGTAATAATACCCCAATTCATTAGCTTTTGCTACGTGACAGGTGCTGTGCTAGAAGTCTTGCATATATATGGGGGCCCCCTGGGAGTCCAGTGGCTAAGACTCTGCACTCCCAAGGCAGGGGGCTCAGGTTCGATCCCTAATCAGGGAACTAGATCCCGCTCGCCAAAACTAAGAGTTTACATGCCGTGGCTAAAGATCCCGCCCGCCACGTGGAGGATGGGAGATTCCGCATGCCACAGCTAAGACCTGGCCCAGCCAGACTAATGGACTTATTTTATTTTTTAAGTCTTACATATAGAACAAGTATCTCAAATTCCATTCTAATTTTATGAGGTAAATCGTATCTTTTCCTAGATGGAAAAAACAAAGCTTGGAAAAATGAAACATCCTGAGTATGACCACAGAGCCAGGATTCAGAGCCCAGCTGAAGTATTGGAAACCACTACCGCTCCTCAGGTAAGGCAGGGTGATAATCCCAGTCACCAAGCGAGCGTGTCAGGATAAGGCCCACTCACCTCCCTACGAGTAGGGGTCCACCGGGGTCCACCCTGGCACAGTCTGTGTGAAGAAACAGACGATGCTAAGTGAAGCCTTCTGCAAAGGCACAGGTCCTGCGCAGATAACCGCAGTTTAGCAAGAAAGGCAGGCACAGCACATAGAGCTAGTTACCTTAGAAATGTGTTTGCAGGATTACTCAGCCATCACGAAGAGTGAAACCATGCCATTTGCAGCAACACGGATGGACCCAGCGATGATCATACTAAGGGAACTGACTCCGAAAAGCACATGTTATATAATATCACTTACATGTGGTATCTAAACTACAGTACAAACCAATATAATCTACGAACCAAAAACGGGCTCACAGACATAGAGAACAGCCTCGTGGTTGCCAGAGGGGAAGGAGTGGGGAGCAAAGAATTGAGAACTTGGGATGCGCAGAGGTGAACTCTTATATACAGAAAGGATAAACAGCAAGGTCCTATGATACCGCACAGGGAACTATGCTGAACATCCTGTGATATATCGTAATGGAAAAGAATATGAAAAAGAATATTATTAATATATATGTGTAGCTGAGTCACTGCCGTATGGAAGAAATCAACACAACATTGTAAATCAACTATACTTTAATATTTATTTTAAAAAAAGCAAAAGCCACATTGAAGTAATGAAGACTGTGTTGGGAATTTCCTGGTGGTCCAGTGGTTAGGGCTCAGTGCTTTCACTAGGGCCTAGGTTCAATCCCTGGGGAACTAAGATCCTGCAAGCCACACGGCACAGCCCAAGGAAGAAAAATGTTCACAGATTAAGTGCTTTTGCCAGTGCTTAGGAGTTTACAAATGAGTATGGGAAGCTCTTCGTTTGAAAACACATCCCGACCATGTGTGTGGTGTGCAAAGTCCCCTTTCCACATAGACACGGTGTTTCCCTGGTCCTCTGCATGTGGGTCCATCTGTGCTCGTCCACCGCGGCTTTGGCAAGTCCATCACAGCCCCAGTCCTCCAAGCCAAGCCTGACTTCCATGTCCAGGATCAGGACCGACCCCAGGAAGTGGGGTTTACGGACCATCAACTCAGCCCACAGGTACTTTCCATCTTCCTTGACCTCATCCAACGCTGCCCACGCTTTCACCCACCTGTGGTCTCGTGGGTTGCTCCGGACACCACAGCCCTGCCCAACCCTTCAGGCCCAGAAGACGCAACCTCTCATTCCCCTCGTCTGGAAATCCTGCAACTTCTGGGAAAGTGCTTAGGATCCCAGTTATTCTCAAATCCCCCAGAACGGGGGCCCAGCTTTGCAAGGTCTGGGGCTTGCCCTCTGAGGGCCACCACAACCCCAGGGCAGCTCGGGCACCTGCTCTGAGTCATGCATCTCCCCCTGCCACCTTGACCTTGGCCGACTGGACCCCAAAGTGGCCACCTAGAGACCGGCCGGAGATGGACACTGTGACCCCACTTCAGGCCCATCCTCAAACTAGACCTTTACTGCTAAGGATTTTTAAATATAATGCACACAGATGGTCACAGGAAGCAGGGAGCCGGACAAGTAATGGCAGAACAGGAGTCTCCAGGCAGCAGGAAGAAGAGCGAAGAAGCAGCGGGACGAGAGGGGAGAGAGAGGAAGTTCCGCAACGGCGGGTACCACCCTTTCTAGGGGGAGAAGAGCTGGTTGCCAAGGTAACACTTAACCTTGAACATCCTTCCCATCCCTGACAGGCCTGTGGCAGCATCGCCCACCTCCCCTTTCTCTGGGTGTCCCCCCACCAAACCCCATCACTTGCAGCAACTAACCTTGGTCTCCACACTTCACTTTCTGAAATAGCCCAGCTGACTCAGCTAGCAGCCTCCAGGGACTGCAGTCCATCACGTTCCACTGAGCCACATACCCAGGCCAGTCCTCAGAGCCGGCTCCCAGGATCAGCTCAGGCCCCAGGGCAGGAAGACCTGAGCTCTGCGCTGTCCTCTGAGGCCAGCGACAGGACCTGACCTGCAGCCATTTCTCATCCGTAAGCTGATGAAAGTGGCTCGGCACTCAAAGGCCCACCAGACATCGCTGCCTGGGGCCACTCCCTGCTCCTCTGCCTGCCCTTCTCTGACCTCCTTCCCCTGCCTGTATAGTCAGGACCATAACACCTACGTCATGTAGGCCAGATCACGCAAAACAAGTGTGTCGACGTGAAACCCTCTGTCAACGTTAAGCCTTACCAACCAAAGCAGTGGGCTTCCCAGGTGGCTCAGTGGTAAAGAGTCCACCTTCCAGAGCAGGAGCCGCAGAAGACCTGGGTGCAGCCCTTGGTTCGTGAAGATCTCCTGGAGGAGGAAATGGCAACTCGCCCCAGTACTCTTGCTTGGAAAATTCCATGCAGAAGAGCCTGGCAGGTTAGAGTCCACGGGGTCACAAAGAGTCAGACACAACTGAGCGTGCAACCAAAGCAGGCTCCTGCGGCGGCGGCACCCCAGGAGTGAGTTACAAATGCAGAGTCTTAGGCCCCGCCCAGCCCTACCGACCAGAATCTCCATTTCAGCAAGACCCACAGGGGATCCGTCTGCAGGCAGAGACTGAGAAGCGTGATTGAAAGAACTAGAAAAACGGGCC
>SJYC01088590.1:0-24104 GCA_006408675.1 Madoqua kirkii
CTTTCCGAAGTCTGCAGCTGGTGTTCCTAACCAGCTGGCTCATCAGAATACCTTGAGCCAAACATCAGGCCAGTTAGGTTAGACTGTCTTGGGAAAAGGCCCAGCATTGGTATATTTTTCATTCCCCAGGGGCCTCTGATGTGGCCCTGGGGAAGCACACCCTGGGGAAGCGCCAACCACGCTGCCGCTCCGTCGTAACCTGTCGTCCCCTGGGTATTTTGCTCCCACACCACGTGCCCCGTCTCTCTCTCCAGAGTGGACCCTCGCTGCCCCTCTGCTCACTCCCTGCCTCCGCTTTATCCACTGAGCCGCCTGCCCGTCTCCACCCCCAGCTTGCATTTCGCTTGGCCCCCATCACTGTGCCCTGGGGCTCTCCCTTGACCAGAGTCCAATAAATATTCACGGACGTGAGGTTTTAAGCTTGTGTTCCTGTGCTCAGTTGCTCAGTGATGTCCAGCTCTTTGTGGCCCCATGGACTGTAGCCTGCCCAGTTTCTCCATCCACGGGATTTTTCAGACAAGAATACTGGAGCCGGTTTCCATTTCCTTCTCCAGGAGATCTTCCCCACCCAGGGATCAGACCTTCATCTCTTGTTTTCCCTCTTGCATTGGCAGGCAGATTCTTTACCACTGAGCTGCCTGGGGAGCGCATTTTTAACCTTGCTCATGGATGGAGCCCTCTTCTGGAGGCGAACCTCCCCTTCACATCCTCGTTAGGGGACGCTGCCCTCGCAGAGCCAGCTCACCTCAGCCACCGCCACACCCCAGCCTTCAGACCCTCGGCCAGGCCAGAGGACTCTGCAAATCGTGGTTCGTTAAGAGTTCACTGCTTTGGGATAAACAAGAGAGGATTCTTCAAAGGGCCTCCCAGTTTCCAGGGAACAATAGATCAAGGAGGAGCCCAAAGAAGGCAGGGTGGTTTGGGTCCCACCTGGGGAACGCCTGCCCTGGACTGAGGCTCTGAAGACAGCTTTTTCCTCCCGTGGAAGTGCGCTGGGAGGGAGCTCCGCCTGGACCGGAAGCAGGAGCCAGATGGGACCGGGAGAGCACACGAGCGGACCTCACAGACCCCACAGACTGGGTTCCAGACCGCACAATGAACCGGGTGTCCCGAAAGGGCAAGTCACACGCGGGCTTTGGTTTCCCAGGCGTGTGAGCGGAGTCTGCCTCCACTTGTAGTCTATAAAGTGCACAAGAGCATGATGTCTAGAAAACCAGTGTACCTACTTTAAAATACTTTATTCCCTGGTGGTCCAGTGATTAAGTCCTCACCTTCCAGTGCAAGGGGTACCGGTTCAATCTCTGGTTAGGGCGCTAAGATCCCACATACCTCGAAGCCAAACCATCAAAACATAAAGCAGAAGCAACACTGTTACAAATTCAATAAAGACTTAAAAAATATTTTAATGCTAAAAAAAAGTTAACCATCATCTGACATCACAGAGTTGATACAAACCTTCAATTAAAAAAAAAAATAATCACAGTATCTGCAAAGTGAAATAAAGTAAGCCTTTATCTCTTAAGGAAATGGCTCCATCCCGTAGATGAACACAGGAATCAGAAGCTCATTGGTCTAGGAGTCAGTTAGGGGACACTATGAGGCCTCTGTGACAGTCTCCTCCCTGCCACGTACGCCCATCCCCTGCAGGAACTGCCGCTGGAAGATAAGCCATTGCTCATGACTTAAACTTCAGTCACTTTTACTCACCGAGGACGTCATCAGTGCCACCTCCCAGCAAGGAGACAGGAACACAAAAGGTCACTAGGGAAACACACAAGGTCATGAACAGAGCCCCTGACCCAAGGACCCCCAAAGTTTAGAGGGGAAGAACAGGCAGATCACTACAGTGACTGCTGTTGCTCAGCTGCTACGCCGTGTCCAGCTCTTTGCGACCTCGTGGCCTGCAGCCTGCCAGGTCCCTCTGTTCTCCACTGTCCCCTGGAGCTGGCTCAAATTCATGTCCATTGAGTCAGTGATGCCATCTAACCATCGGGCGGTCTAACCGACAAAGTGCAGCCAGTGGTTTAACATAAGAAGGTAAGTAAGTAACCAACCTCTGGGAGACAGGGGAGGGACCTACCCAGCAGCCAGGAGATAAAGTGAGGTTTTTGATCCTGAGGCTACCAAAGCCCCAAGGACAAAAGCAGGGACTCACAAGAACTGCTGATCCCTTTCGGCCTTTTTTTTTTCTTTTCACTCCCCATACATTAATTTACTGCAATGAGAAATCAAAGACTACTGTTTTTAAGGTTTTATGTCAAAACTCTGAAATGGTTGTACTGTTCCCACCTGCGATTGTGAGAACGTCCTCTTCCATAGTCCCACCTCCTCCTCCTCTGTGAACCTTTTCCTAGTTGCTGCATAGGAATGGACAGCTCACCTTCTCACACTGCGGGTAGGTCACAAGCTGTGACCGAGAATCCAGTTTCCTACAGAGACATGTTAAACGTGGCTAGGCTGCCTCACCCAAGCAGCTGAAACCCAGAGCAGAGGCAGGGTGTGGATGGTACTTTCCCAGATTCAGGGTTCTGGGAGGTATGTGGTGCTTCTGGAAATAGCACATCCCACCAGAGAGACCAGAACCCCGTCAGATTCCTCCTCCGCCAGCACTGCACTGGGACCCTGGGAAGCTTAGCTCACTTTCTGAGATTCTGCTTCCTTGGCATCACAAGTTGGGGTTTCCAGGATGTAGAGGCTGAGATGCAGCTTGGCTTGTGGAGCATTTATTAGGCTCCCCAGGTGGTGTGTGGTAAAGAATCCACCTGCTAATGCACTAGACTCGGAATCCATCCCTGGGGCGGGAAGATCCCCGGAGAAGGAAATGGCAACCCACTCCAATGTTCTTGCCTGGGAAATCCCATGGACAGAAGAGCTTGCTGGGCTACAGTCCGTGGGGTCACTAAGAGTCAGACACGACTGAACGCGTCTGCTGAACACTGACACCTGCAGAGAGGGGGGTGAAGCAGTCAAGTTCCGGCAGAAAGAGAAGCTAAACTTGGACAAAGGCTGAGCTGGCCCCATGGGGATTTGGGAAGCATATGTTGGTCCGCCAGGGCTGGGGCTGGATGGCCAGGCTTTTGTCCTCCTGCTGGGATCCCCCGAATACACAGCCCAGGGTACACAGCCGAGTACACAGCCCAGGGTACACGTGACTCTGAACAGGAAGCTGAAGGCTTCAGGCTCTGCCGACTGCCTTCCTCACAGCAGGAGCTACAAGCCTTTCTTTGGAGGACAGCAGGAGGCCCTGGGCAGGGCACCTCCGTGCCCACCAGTCTCGTTTGTAGGAAGATGATAATGGTAGGACCTACCCTGTGCTGTGGTGACTTGAAATAAGCCCGGCATTCAGCACACAGCACACCTGGGACTGAGTGGTACCTGGTGCCCCAGCACACGCTGGCTGCGATTGCCAGTGGCATCATAAGCAGAGTAAGATGGGAGGACAGTGGCTCCCTTCTTTAGCTCATCCAGCACATACGAAAGGACCAGCCCACGTGTCAGGTGCTGCCCTGTGACCAGAAGTGCTGGTCTAAGTTTCCATGTGGTTAACAGGTGGCCAGGGCTGCCCTGATCAAGAAGAGGACATTTGAGCCAAGACTTGAAGGAAGCAAGAGTTGGGTGGGGGAGCTGTGCATGCCCTTTGGAGAGAGCGTGCCTAGTGTTCAAGACCAGGGGGCAGAAACAGCATGAGCAAGGGGAGGGCAGAGCTGAGGTCGGAGAGGTGATGAGACCACGTCCAGGTGGGGTTTTGTGCCCAGCGAAGTCACACTCAGATGAAGTCACTGCCAACTCAGAGGTTCAGAAATGCAGATGACATGGCCCAGTGATAAACAACACCCTGGGCTTTAAGCAGTAAAACGAAGACCGTGGGAAACTCTATAGGAAAAATGGCCTGGTTTCTTTAAAAACAAGCAAAAATTGAAAAATGGCAAGGAAGAAAAGGAAAAGGGGAGCTATAGATTAAACACCAACACTTTGGCCTCCTGATGAGAAGAGCTGACTCTTTGGAAAAGGCCCTGATGATGGTAAAGATTGAGGGCAGGAGGAGAAGGCAGTGACAGAAGATGAGATGGCTGGATGGCATCACTGACTCTGGACATGAGTTTGAATAAACTCTGGGAGATAGTGAAGGGCAGGGAAGTGTGGCGTGCTGCAGCCCATGAGGTTTCAGAGAGTCAGACACGACTTAACTGAACAACAAGAAATAGATTAAAGAAGACAGGCATCTTACATCAACCCTGCAATGTAAACCTTATTTGGATCCCAGTTCAAGCAAGCAAACTGTCTTGTCATCAGCATCATCAAAAGCCCCATCTTATAACTGAGAAACATCAGTGCTGAGCAGAAAAGTACTGATAATAAGTAATTACCCTGGAATCCAACCAGTCCACTTGAAATGGTTGTACTGTTCCCACCTGCGATTGTGAGAACGTCCTCTTCCATAGTCCCACCTCCTCCTCCTCTGTGAACCTTTTCCTAGTTGCTGCATAGGAATGGACAGCTCACCTTCTCACACTGCGGGTAGGTCACAAGCTGTGACCGAGAATCCAGTTTCCTACAGAGACATGTTAAACGTGGCTAGGCTGCCTCACCCAAGCAGCTGAAACCCAGAGCAGAGGCAGGGTGTGGATGGTACTTTCCCAGATTCAGGGTTCTGGGAGGTATGTGGTGCTTCTGGAAATAGCACATCCCACCAGAGAGACCAGAACCCCGTCAGATTCCTCCTCCGCCAGCACTGCACTGGGACCCTGGGAAGCTTAGCTCACTTTCTGAGATTCTGCTTCCTTGGCATCACAAGTTGGGGTTTCCAGGATGTAGAGGCTGAGATGCAGCTTGGCTTGTGGAGCATTTATTAGGCTCCCCAGGTGGTGTGTGGTAAAGAATCCACCTGCTAATGCACTAGACTCGGAATCCATCCCTGGGGCGGGAAGATCCCCGGAGAAGGAAATGGCAACCCACTCCAATGTTCTTGCCTGGGAAATCCCATGGACAGAAGAGCTTGCTGGGCTACAGTCCGTGGGGTCACTAAGAGTCAGACACGACTGAACGCGTCTGCTGAACACTGACACCTGCAGAGAGGGGGGTGAAGCAGTCAAGTTCCGGCAGAAAGAGAAGCTAAACTTGGACAAAGGCTGAGCTGGCCCCATGGGGATTTGGGAAGCATATGTTGGTCCGCCAGGGCTGGGGCTGGATGGCCAGGCTTTTGTCCTCCTGCTGGGATCCACCCGAATACACAGCCCAGGGTACACAGCCGAGTACACAGCCCAGGGTACACGTGACTCTGAACAGGAAGCTGAAGGCTTCAGGCTCTGCCGACTGCCTTCCTCACAGCAGGAGCTACAAGCCTTTCTTTGGAGGACAGCAGGAGGCCCTGGGCAGGGCACCTCCGTGCCCACCAGTCTCGTTTGTAGGAAGATGATAATGGTAGGACCTACCCTGTGCTGTGGTGACTTGAAATAAGCCCGGCATTCAGCACACAGCACACCTGGGACTGAGTGGTACCTGGTGCCCCAGCACACGCTGGCTGCGATTGCCAGTGGCATCATAAGCAGAGTAAGATGGGAGGACAGTGGCTCCCTTCTTTAGCTCATCCAGCACATACGAAAGGACCAGCCCACGTGTCAGGTGCTGCCCTGTGACCAGAAGTGCTGGTCTAAGTTTCCATGTGGTTAACAGGTGGCCAGGGCTGCCCTGATCAAGAAGAGGACATTTGAGCCAAGACTTGAAGGAAGCAAGAGTTGGGTGGGGGAGCTGTGCATGCCCTTTGGAGAGAGCGTGCCTAGTGTTCAAGACCAGGGGGCAGAAACAGCATGAGCAAGGGGAGGGCAGAGCTGAGGTCGGAGAGGTGATGAGACCACGTCCAGGTGGGGTTTTGTGCCCAGCGAAGTCACACTCAGATGAAGTCACTGCCAACTCAGAGGTTCAGAAATGCAGATGACATGGCCCAGTGATAAACAACACCCTGGGCTTTAAGCAGTAAAACGAAGACCGTGGGAAACTCTATAGGAAAAATGGCCTGGTTTCTTTAAAAACAAGCAAAAATTGAAAAATGGCAAGGAAGAAAAGGAAAAGGGGAGCTATAGATTAAACACCAACACTTTGGCCTCCTGATGAGAAGAGCTGACTCTTTGGAAAAGGCCCTGATGATGGTAAAGATTGAGGGCAGGAGGAGAAGGCAGTGACAGAAGATGAGATGGCTGGATGGCATCACTGACTCTGGACATGAGTTTGAATAAACTCTGGGAGATAGTGAAGGGCAGGGAAGTGTGGCGTGCTGCAGCCCATGAGGTTTCAGAGAGTCAGACACGACTTAACTGAACAACAAGAAATAGATTAAAGAAGACAGGCATCTTACATCAACCCTGCAATGTAAACCTTGTTTGGATCCCAGTTCAAGCAAGCAAACTGTCTTGTCATCAGCATCATCAAAAGCCCCATCTTATAACTGAGAAACATCAGTGCTGAGCAGAAAAGTACTGATAATAAGTAATTACCCTGGAATCCAACCAGTCCACCCTAAAAGAGATCAGTCCTGGGTATTCACTGGAAGGACTGATGTTGAAGCTGAAACTCCAATACTTTGGCCACCTGACGCAAAGAGCTGACTCATTTGAAAAGACCCTGATGCTGGAAAAGATTGAGGAGGGGAGGAGAAGGGGACAACAGAGGATAAGATGGTTGGATGGCATCACTGAGTCAATGGACATGAGTTTGGGTGAACTCTGGGTGTTGGTGATGGACGGGGGGCCTGGCATGCTGCAGTCCATGGGGTCACAAAGAGTTGGACACGACTGAGCGACTGAACTGACCTGAACCCTGGAATGATTCAAGTGGCCACGTGACCTAGGAAAGGGGGATGATGCACCTGGAATCTGCTGTGAGTTCAGGGCGGCCTCCATTCCCAGAACTGCAGACAAGTATTCAGATAATAACTCTGCTTCACTTTCCCAAATTCCTGTCTGAGATGAGCAAGGAGGCGCAGCCGCAGGCTACTCTGGTCAGGATGGCCAGCAGGCCCAGGAACATTCCTGATCTGGCCCGTCTCGCCTCCCTTTCTTGTTTTGCGTGAGAATCGGGAACTCATCCACTCAGCCTCCGGCCGTGTACAGGGCATGAGACGTGGTCATCGCTCCCTGCCGTCCTCTCCCGGCTCTGAGAAAACGCTTTGTCATCTGCTCAGGGCTGGGATGGAGAAGTCCCAGCTCGGCCTCTAACTAGACCTGAAGACTGACTCTTCTCCTGACCCCTTTAAGCTTTTCCTTTCCTTGACAGAAGGTTCACTCTCTGTCTCCCCTGCAAGCCGAATGCTCTGTGTGATTTTCTTAAACGTTGTAGGTAGGAAGGCAGTCTCTGAATTAGATGGTTTCTACTGGGCGTCCCCAATGGGTCAAGTGGTAGAGAATCCACCTGCAGTGCAGAAGGTGCAGGTTCGATACCTGGGTCAGGAAAATCCTGGAGAAGGAAACGGCACCCCCACTCCAGTATTCTTGCCTGGAGAATTCCATGGGCAGAGGAACGAGCAGGCTACAGTCCGTGGGGTTGCAAAGAGTCAAACACAACTGAGGAACTGAGAGGGCGCACGTGCGCACACGCACACACACACTCACACACACACACACACTCACACACACACACACTCACACACACACTCACACACACACACACTCACACACACACACGCACACACACACACACACACACACACACACACACACACACACACACTGAACCTGCAATGCCCTTCCATTTGAAGCCAAGTTTGGATTTCAAGAGAATACAAAAATGTACCAAATGTTACCTTTTTTTAAAATTTTGTAACATATGCTTTTTCCTTTTTAAATTTATTTTATTTTACTTTGTGTTATTTAAACCTAAATTCAAGCTGATAGAGAAGTATATCTAATAATGTGGATGATCATTGTTATTTCTGGAGCTTACCATCAGTGAGATCTTACAGTCTCAGAAGATGCTGGAATATCACTCTGCTTTCTTTAAATCCTTAAGGTGGTTTTTCTGGAACTATATTTATATTTAACCTAAATTATACCTACAACTGCTCTGCTGTTGCACAGGTAGCCACAAATGGCTAGCAGCTATTGAGTATTTGAAATACAGATGGTCAAAACTGCAATGTGCTGTAACTGTGAAAGGCACACTGAGTCTCCAACATTTTGCAAGAAAAAAAGTAAATTGCTTCAATAATTTTAAATGTGTTACATGTTAAAATGACGTTTTATGTATATTTGGTTAAATAAATGTCATTAAAATTTTAAAAATGCAATAGATAACTGATACTGGATAAACTCTAATTTTCATCCATCAGAGGGAAAAAGAGAGAGATTATAGAAATTTAGCTCCAATTCCAATTATGCTGCCTTGAGATCTCTACAGAAGAGCAGGAATTGGCGAGAATGTGCTTCATCCAAAAGCTCATCAAAGGCACTTAGCTTCCCTTTAGGAATCTGCTGGTTGGACCTCGGGGTTTAAAAAGTGAGTTTATTTTGCTCAGCCACGAACTGTAATTTGCATTTGGCATTAGCCTGTTAGAATGAGTAACTTCTTGCTTTCTTGCACGAAGCACATGGCTCACATTTTAACATGAAAGTTCTTTTCTCCACTCTCCATATCATTCTTCAAAATGGTAGAGAGAAATGGGAAGGAAATCAGGCATGGAAAAAAGGAAAACCCTGTGAAAAGACTGTCTCTGTGTCCAGAGTGGAGAGTTCCTTCATGCCTGCAAAACGAACGTGGAAGCCAGCCCAAGAAACAGAACATCCTGAACAATTAGAAAATTCTGCGTGCCTCTCCCCTCCAGGTAACACCCGTCTGAATCTCAGTATTTCTTGGGGTCAAAAAAAAAAAGCCCAAGTGGAAGAGAGAAAATCCAGGTCAGCTGCAGCAGAAGGAAGTCTGGCCAGAAAACAAGTCCATCGGGACAGAGGGAGTTATTCAATCTGCAAGTCTGAACAAGACCCGAGTTCTTCAAAAGGGGGTGCAGCCTGCTGGAGACAGCAGTGGGGTGCCCTGGGGAATCTCAATCACCTTTTCTGAAAGGACAGCAAGGGATCCAAAGAGTTTCTGAGACGATGCACATTTCTCACACAAAACACAAACTTCTCGCTGCAAATCCACAGCTTTTCCAAGTATATCAAAAATTAATTAGAAAAGTTGTACCTGGCCCCTTCTCTTTCTGTTGGGGATGTTTTATTAACCTGAAGTTTCTGAACATACTAGTCTCTGAATAAATAAAATAGGAGAAAATCTATATAAGAGCAAGGAGAAAGTATTTTTACGGGAATAAACCAGATACAGATTCTGGGCTGCATACTTGACTGTTAAGGACACCCAGACCAGCAGAAGCGGTGTCCACATCAACCAAACTAAACGCCCCTAACAGCCCAGGCCCTGGACTCTTGATGTTATCCAGAAAGAGTCCAGTGTTCTCACGATCCCTGTCTCATTCCTATGGGCAACATCCCCTGACCTTTCATTTTGTAACCATAAAAAAGTTGGGTGCCGAAAGACTAACTGATTTGCCCCAGGTCACGGGGTCATTAGCCAGGACCTACACTCCAGGTGAGCAGACAGAGCTCACGGGAAGCCAGCCACACCTCGCTGGACACAAAAATCATATTTTAGTGTTTCAGCAACCATTTTGGACACGATCTTTCACCCCCAAACCACATTATAATAGAGTTGTCACTTCTGTTCCAAGAAGCCTCTTTGAAGGTGCAGAGTTCAACAGGCTCTTCCTTCACCCAAACAGGTTTGCCCAGCCCTCCTCGTCCAACAGGTGGGAGGAAGTGGAGGCTGGGAACCAGGACCTTCAAACACAGCCAACTCAAAACAGAGTCCAGCCAGCACCGCCACAAGTTTCCCCACCCCAGGTATGTGACTGATCCCACGCGATACGTAAGGCAGGCCCTTTGTGCTTGGTGTAAACGGCCATGAGCCAGTGAGGCCCCTAAGACACCTCCTCCACATGCCCTAACACTGACCCCTCGCTACTGGGCCCTTCAGGATCGCTCCCCAGTTCTCAGTGCCAGCTGTCCTGAGCTGATGCCAGTCAGGGAGTGTGCCTCCCGCCTCCGGGCCGGAACAGATGCACAATCCTGCTTATCCAGCCCACTCGTCCTCCATGTCATCTGCTCCTTCTGCCAGGAAGCCCTCCCGACCTCCCTAGACCATACGTTTCCATAGTGCCCTGTCTCACTCCTAGTGTGGACTTTAAGACAGCACCCTACATGGCCGTGTGGGGTGAAAGGGCCAGTCACTTAGTCATATCTGACTCTTTGTGACCCCATGAGGCTCCCCGTCCATGGAATTCTCCAGGCCAGAATACTGGAGTGGGTAGCCATTCCCTTCTCCAGGGGATCTTCTCGACTTCCAGGATCAAACCTGGGTCTCCCCCATTGCAGGCGGAGTCTTTACCGGCTGAGCCACCAGGAAGCCCAAGAATACTGGAGTGGGTAGCCATTCCTTTCTCCAGGGGATCTTCTTGACTCCCAGGATCTTCTCAACTCCTAGGATCTTCTCAAATCCCAGGATCTTCTCAACTCCCAGAATCTTCTCAACTCCCAGGATCTTCTTGACTCCCAGGATCAAACCTGGGTCTCCCCCTTGCAGATAGAATCTTTACAGTCTGAGACATTAGGGAAGACTGTTAATTTGTCTGTATCCCTGACCTAGACCGTGAACTCCATGAGAGCAGGGACCAGGTCTGCCTTTGTTTTTATACTCCCAGCATAGTGCCTGGTTGTGAATAAATCTTTGATTGAATATTTGCAATCAACAAGCATGCATGGCTGTTAGGGAAGGCTTGCTGCTAGACCCTGAGGATGAAAAGATGAAGAAGTTACATCTTCTCTCTTCAGGTCAATTATAATCTTTTAATCTGTGATGCTTGTTATCTTTATTTTACAAAAACGCAACTACCAGACTTCCTTGGTGGTCCAGTGGCTAAGGCTCCGTCTTCTCAAACCAGGGGACCCGGGTTCCATCCCCGGTCAGAAAACTAGATCCCACGTGCTGCAACCTGATGAGGTGCAGCCAAATAAACAAATAAAATAAATATATAAACACACACACATGCACAGAAGGAGGAAATGGCAACCCACTCCAGTATTCTTGCCAGGAGAACCCCATGGACAGAGGAGCCGAGCAGGCTACAATCCATGGGGTTGCAAACAGTCAGACATGACTTAATTAAACAACAACAGCAACAATTATATAGCACAGGGAACTATATTCACTACTCTGTGATAAACCATAAGAGAAAAGAATAATATATGTATATATGTATGCATCTGAATCACCTGGCTGTACAGCAGAAATTAACACATATAATCAACTATATTTCAATAACTTTAAAAAGAAAGCACACACATACACACATTACCACCCAATGGGTAACTGAGGAGATGGGGCCCAGGGAGCCCCGGACCTGGTTAAAACCCGAACGAGGACCTCCTTCCCTTTGGTATCAGGGATGTTCCTGAAATGGTGAGCCTCAGATCGCCTTTAAACTGCTGCTTCGTGAGAACTAACAAACAGATGGGAATATTCTGGGCCGTAAAGTAGCATCAGGCCTTGAGGCCAGCTAGCTGGCCAGCTCCGCAGAATAAGGAGATGCCAAACGCTCATCTGAACAGGGACAAAAGTGGAGAGACCGAGAGATGAGAGGTACACTCTGTTTTCCTTTCTTCGCAGCTGTCTGTTCCAAAAAGAACTGCAAATAACCTACAGCCGCCACCCCTGCCCCTTCAGCCGTCGGAAAGCGCACAGCCCTAACATCCTTGACCCTTCCTGAACGGTTTTCTAGACTTGCCCCCACCCACCGCCTTATCCTGAGACCCCACTCAGTCGCTCTCAAAGTATGGTCCAGGGGCCAGGATTAATGGCATCACCTGAGATCTTGTGAGAAAGGCAAGTTATCTGGGCCCTCCCTGGACGCACTGAACCGGAAACGCTGCCAGGGGAGGGGGGTGCAGGCCATCTAACTGCCATCCCGCCCCCGCGTGAGTATCATGGGGTCTCCCATTTAAGAGCCCTCGCCTGGCTCTCTGTCTCCAGGGCGCTGGCTGCTTGCGGATCCTCTTGTTTATTTGGATGCCTAATCTATCTCTTGTCCTCTCTCCCTGGAGTGGACACAGCAGGACGCACGGGAACTTGCTGGTCTTGCTTGGAGCTGGGCATCTTCCGAGGCTGAGAACAGACTGTCACGTCAAGGAGTTCGGTAAATATTTGTCAAGCAAACAAACAAACCTTCCTCTTTCTGCTTGTTTTGCCCCCAATTTCCCAGGAACTGGCCATGAACGATCCCGGAAGGAGTTAAGCCACCCTCGTGAGTCACGTGGGTCAAGTCTGTATCTGTCGGCCGGTGATAAGCCTCCAAGGACAGGAGCTGCGACCCTACCCGGCCCCCTTCAGCACCCTTTCCCCCAAATCTCCAGAACTCGCTCATGGCCATCAGAATTCACTTTCCCAAACGGCAGAGTTGAGACATCGCGGGCCCAGCGACAGGGTGCAGGCTGGCCAAGGAAAGCCCTTCTACAGGGGATTCAACCCTCTGCAGAGCCTGCAGCGCTGGTGGTGGGTGAGAGCCGCCCAGCACAGCACCCCAGGGTGGCCCCCGACCTCTGTGCACACGGCCACCCTCCCCTCCCGCCCATCTCGGGAAGGGAACCCGACATAAAATCCACCTACAGCTTTCACGGCAGAATTGTTGAGAAGGTCCCCTGATAGGTCAAAGTGGCAAGAAGGCCAGACCTTGGAGAGAGAGGCAAGGAAACAGCCTCATGAAAGGAAGGCACCCGCCGCCCCCCACGCGTGGGGTGCTGCTGTGCCTGCAGTGAAGCGGGTTTTCCTCGTCTGAGGCTCAGAGAAGAGCCCTCGCAAGGCCTCTGAGCCATCAGCCATGGACCTTGACCTCTCACCCAGCTCTGACCCAAAGCCCTTCCTTTTTTTGAAACTAGCTATTTTGTACTGGGTTACAGCCCGTTAACAACATGATGATAGTTTCAGGTGAACTGCAAAGGGAGTCAGCCACACCTAAGCACCGTGCTGTGCTCGGTCGCTCAGTTGCGCCCGGCTCTTCTGCCACTCCCTGGACCGTGGCCCACCAGGCTCCTCTGTCCGTGGGATTTCTCACGCAAGAAGACTGGAGCGGGTTGCCATTTCCTCTCCAGGGACTCTTCCCGACCCAGGGATCAAACCCGTGTCTCCTGCCTTTTTTTTTTTTACCTCTGGGCCGCTGGGAAGTCGTTCATGTACACGTGTCCATTCTCCCCTAAAATCCCCCTCCCATCCACGCTGCCACACAGCAGCTCGGAGGCCCCTGAGCCAAGCCTTTCTGGAAATTCATAGACGCACCTTGGCTCATAGGCCCCTCCCCAGCACGGGTCAGGCCAATGGCAGCGTTTCACTCAAACACCTGCGCGGCAGGGCAGGAGAAAATGAATCTCAGGAAGGGGAAGCTGAGCGGGCTGAAGGGCCGGTTAAGAGGACTCTGGGCTCCCGGCTTCCCCAGCCTCGGCCCTGGGTCGCCACGCCCCACTCCCTGGGTTTGCCTGGGGCCCGCCTGGACGGTTAATATTAACCCAGGGGGATGAGCACCCCTGCGGGTTCGCGGGGCCTCCAAGGCAGGTAGGGTGCTGACTCACTGCCCCTGCAGCAGCCACGGTTCTCCACAGCTCCTGGCAGGCTGGTGGGCTGGCCCCATGCTGAGCAAAGCAGGGGCAGTGGGGGCGGGGGCTGGTTTTGCATCTCAGTCCGGAGGGAGCAAGAAGGACGTTCCGAAGCATCCCTTGATTGGCCCCCTGTGGCCCCCTCTACCTTCTGCACCTCCAAAGGTTTATCCAGTTTTCCCCAATCGTGTCAGTTCCCCCACAAGGGAGGTGGGTGCTGTGGAAGGAAGATTTATAAAAAGCTCCCTGGCACAGACTAGAAAGGATTAACATCTCCTGGATTGTAACGTGTCTGCAGAAGGCTGAGTCCCTCCAGCTAGCTCCTGCGGGTTCCAGAAGCGAGTCCAGTCTGCTCAGCCCCTACCCTTAGCCCTAGCCCAGCCTGCCCCGGGGAAAGGACCCGAGGCTGGCTTTACACCAGGTGCATTATCGGATCTCCTGCAAGGATGGAGAAGCTGGGCACCAGGCACCTTTCTTACTGCTCCTGTGCACCTCCCACTGCAAACTAAATTAAATAAAATGAAAAGGCTGTGTGCGCTTGAGGTTATGGAAACTGACAACTTTATAAACTTGGCACATGTGGAAATAACAGGAGAGCGTGGGGGACCTATCGATGTAAAATCACATTATTCTGAATGGAAGCACTCATGCCCCAGGTGGGGGGCCTGCCCTCCTGCTTCTCCGGATGCCTTTAAAGCCCCCCGGATCACGGCCGGGCTGAGAGCTCCGAGGACGCTGGCATGAACACATCCATCCTCTCAGCTCTGACACTCCCGCCCCAAAAGAGCTTTGAGACCTCACTTCTACGAAGGCCACGCTCCACCCTGACCTGTCAGTCGTGGGGGATGGGCACGCGGCCAGGGTGAGGGCCGGGCGGGGGTGCACGAAGGCAGCACACAGCCAGAACAAATCCAGCTCAGGCCTCAGCCCTGAAGCAGGCTGAGACTCCACTTCTCCCGCTGAGCTGAAACACACCCGGGTGCGGCCTGCGGGTGCAGGCTGATCTCGCCTTCTGATTCATGCCGTCATTAAATCAGCAAGTTGGACAAGAAGCAAAATCAGCCAGGGCCCAGCACTCGGGCACGCATGGCAGCCTGGACGGGAGGAGAGTTTGGGGAGAGCGGACCCATGCAGGTGTGCGGCTGACTCCCTTTGCTGCGTGCCTGAAGCCAGCGCCACGCTGTTAACCAGCGACGCGCGTGGGTGCGCGTGGGCCTTCAGCTGGGGCTGACTCTTTGCGACCGCAGGGGCTGTAGCCCACCAGGCTCCTCCGTCTGTGGGATTCTCCAGGCACGAGTACTGGAGTGGCCTGCCATTCCCGCCTCCAGGCCATCTTCCTGACCAGGGATCGAACCCATGTCTCCTGAGTGCCTTACGTGGGCAGGTGGATTCTTTACTACTAAGCCGCCTGGGAAACCCATTAATCAGACATACTTAAATATAAAATTGAAAATGCTTTTAAAAAAAATAAAACCAAAAGAAATTTTTTTAACCTGAAGAGTGCGTGACCCAGAACACATGGACGGACTGGGCAGGAAAGTAGAAGGGGTGAGAGGCCCAGACAAGGCTGCGAGTCCCTCCAGAGCCCGGGTGCCCTGACAGCAGAGGCCTCGCTCCCTCTGGGCCATGCTCGCCTCTCCGGGGAGACGCCGCTTCCCTCTGCATCACGCCACTTCCATGCGCCAAAGCCAGCCAGGGGGGCACTGGCACCTCTCACCGGCTCGGAGCCCGCCGCTGACACCAGGCCTGCAGGCGGGCGAGCTGAACGGGGGGGCCTGGGGCCTGCCCTTTCCGCCGCGACCCCTGTTGCAACAGTGGGTCAAAGTTCAAAAGCAGCCAGGTGAAAACATCGGTCACACACTGCCCATCTCCCAGCAGATAAGCCCAGCAGGAGAGAAAACAGTTCACAGCACCCCGTCCTCCCAGCAGCTTAGCTTAGGAAACCCTCAAACCAGACTTCCCGGTGCTGAGCCCCAGTTACAACAGGATTCATGGAATTTTAATGTTTTTTTCCAAAATAAACAGTGAGCTAGTACTTTATTTTTTAACACATTGCTTCAACATCCAGCTAAATTTTTTTTATTGACATATACTTGATTTAAAATGATATGTTAATTTCTGCTGTACAGCAAAGTGATTGTTACATATATATAATTTTTTATATTTTTTTTCCATTACGATTTATCACAGGATATTGAATATAGTTTTCTGTGCTGTGCAGTAGGACCTTGCTGTTTATCCATTTCCAGCTGATTTTTATTTGTTTGTTTTTATTCAATGTATTTAAATAGTAGCCCCCCCCTCCAAAAAAAACTGTTCACTCATTTCTTATTTTTAGTAAAATAAACCACTGGTCTGCCAAGGGGTTTTTCAGAGATAAGGTCACAGAGGTTCCCCTGTAAGGCTCCTCATGGATCAGGGCTCAGGGTCACCAAACAAATCCTGTTGGATCAATGAGTCACCCTGAGTGCCGGGTGCTGGCAGGAAGGACATGGGTGTCAGGCTCTTCTGAGGGGACCTGAGCTTTGTCCCCAAGTCAAAATGTTCACCTGAGCCCAGAATCATCAGCTAAGCCTCCCACAACCCTCAGAGGAGGAGCTGTAACTGGGTTTAACTGGTTGAGCAAAAAGAGCAAGAGGGCACGGAAATGGCGCCCAGACTTAGTGCACTTACAGTGGAGTTCCCCAGAAAAGCGAACAGAAATACAGAGCGGTCAGACATGAAAGGTCTCCAGGATGGCCATCATTTAGGTGCAACATGGGTGCTTTGGATTTTAAAAGACAGAAACAGGAGAAAATTCCAATGGTCTGTGGGTTTGGGACGGGCTGGTGAGAGACAGGACTGCGTAGTAATGGGAACCAGCTGCCACTCTCCAGACCCACCCCACCGCCTCACGCCTCCTCTTTCCACAGCCCCCGGCCCCCGGGCCATCTCACCCACAGTTTCCACAACCGACACCCACAAATCTCTGTCTTCGGCCCAGGACTTTGGGATCTGTTCCCAAGCACAGCACGGCCCCCATGACAAAGAATCATCTGGTCCAAAATGCCAACAATTCCGGAAACCCTGTTGAGACCCAGCTCCATCAACCCTCCCTCTCTCTGCTCCCCAAAAGCTCCTCTTTTCTCCACGGAAGACAGAGAAGCGGTCTCTCTCCATGAGGGGCAAGAGTCCTCAGTAGCATCTGTCACGGCTTACTGCCAGCGTCTCCCCAGGCTTCTGGAGGCCAAGGCGTCCGTCTTCTCCTTATACCACTGGAACATGGTGCTTACTGAGGTCTCGGGAACTGATGTGCAAAGAGAAAAGGGTGAGCCTGAGCCTGGCCAGAAAACATTGTTACATTGAGAATAATGCTGCTGCCGCCGCCACCCTCATCGCCAATTCACAGCCCTCCTGTTTGCACTACAGTTAGTGGCGTTTCATATATAAAGAGCACAACGTGCCCAGCAGCACAGAGGACACGGAGTTTTACATGGGTTGTTTTTCTGCTTTAGCTTACACAATAAAGACTGCTGCCGAGCCAGCACATCAAGGCCAAAAGAGTGTTTCAAATACCAACAATAGCTCTTAACCAATCACACATGCACAAAAAAATCTACCCACTCTCAGTACATGTTCTGCCTTGTGAAAAGTGAGGAAAGAAAACATCAGCCAGAAGAAAAATTCTTGGAGAAATTGTTTAAAGAGAAAAGAGAGAGAGAGAATGCCAGGAGCGATCACCCTCTCTCGGCAAGGATGAGATGGTTGGGTGATCACCAACTCAATGGACATGGGTTTGAGCAAACTCCAGGAGCTAGTGGACAGGGAAACCTGGTGTGCTGCCGTCCACGGGGTCACAGAGAGTCGGACACGACTGAGCAACTGTCAGCAGCAGCAACTCTTGGCCACAAAGCAGTGAAAACTTAGTATAAAACGTGTGGAAAGAAAAAGGTGAAACCTCCCTAAACTTCCTCAGCTCAGCTGACTTACTCGTCCAGATTCCAGGAGGCTAGTGAACGTCAGCGGTAGGAAAGCAAATATGTAAAAAAGTGAGAAAAACATTTTAAAAATCCGCTTTGGTCTCACCCAGCTCAACCAAGTGGCTTCTTTGTACCTCCCGAAAGGATGCTCAGGATGCTGAAGCCCGGGCGTTCTCACCACAGACCCATGGAGGCTCACCATGGACCCATCCTGCCAGAAAGCTCTTTATCTGGGAGCCTGACAATCACCCAGCCAGAGAAATAAGACCCGCAGTGAGGCAGTAGAGACACTAAAGCCAAATGTGAAGTGGACATAAGAAAAAAGAAAAATAGATTCAACACCAAAGAAACGCATACAGATCATGGGCCTCCTGCTTTGTTACGTGTGGGTTTCTGTTCTGTTTGCAAAGGGATCAGGAGGTCCATGCCGAGCACATGCAGGTGGAGCATCTAGGGTCCCTGCAGCCCGTGCCGGAGCCACACTGAAGGGTCAGGTGTGGGGCCTCCTGCTGCCCCCAGCCACTCTTGAGGGTGCAGCTCCATCTCAGAAATCTGCCCAGGTGCAAAGGCCACATGTACATCCCCTGAGTTTATTCACTAGAAGAGAAGGTCACTTTCAGGAGATGAGGAGGAGTTTGGTTTATCTTGACCAAATATTTTTATGCATTGAACCCTTCAACTCAAAGCTGTTGCCCTTCCCACCCAGCTGGATGGGAAAAGATGAAGAAAACACATCTTTACATGGTGCATAATGACCCCTGTGCCACTGTGCTTTGTAGCATGTGTATCTGTGTTTATTTATAGCTTTAATAGAGCATCAGAAGGTGTCCAGTAAATCACTACACCCGTCACAAAGATGCTGCCATCCCTGGCAAGAGTACAAGACGGTGCAGTCACTGTGGAACACAGATCAGCAGTTCCTCAAAAAGTTACACACAGAATTCACATACGACCCAGCCACCTCACTTTAAGGCGGGCGCCCAAAGCAGTCACCTGTCAATGAGGGCGACGGTTACGATGGTCTGGGTGGGGAGGATCAGAGTCACTAAGGGTTTGGTGGTCTCAGTGGGAGGAGTAGCTTCAAGCAGATGCCGCTTGTCCTTTCTCATTCTTTATCTTGGCAAAATATATGTATGTGAAAGTCACCATTTTAGCTCTTGAAGCATCCATTTCAGTGGCTTCAGGTACATTCACCTTGCTTTGCCACTTGTCTCCAGAGTTTCGCGTCTTCCCCAGCTGACTCGCCAAACAGTAACTCTCCACCCCATTCCCTTTTCCCCTTGGAACCACCGTTCTGCTCGTCTCTTGTGAATCTGACTGTGCTGGACACTTTACAGACGCGGTCAAAGGCAGTATCCATCCCTTTGTATCTGGCTTATTCACAGAACATAATGTCTTTAAGGTTCATCCATGGTGCAGCCTGTGTCCAGATTTCTTTCCCTTTTTAGGCCAAATAATTTTCCTTTGACTATGTTACCTCATTTTGTTTATTCATTCATCTGTGGATGGATACTTGGGTTATTTCCACCTTTAGCTTGCTGTGCAAAATGCTGCTATGAATGTTGATGTACAAATCTCTATTTGAATATATCTCATAAATGAAAGAGAAAAGACCAGAAGAGCCCTTATTTTCCCTCCCTGGGTTGGGAATCCAAAGAGTGTCAATATAAGCCGAAGTGCGTGAGTACCTGGCACCCTACTGATGGGACAGAGCCGATCCTTTCAGCGCTCCAAGGCCCTCCGGGGTGAAGGTAGGAGGCGGTCCCTCTGAACTGTGTGTTCTACAGTTCTGACTATAATTAAGAGGGAGACCCAGGTGTTGGTGTCAGTGGGAGAGGGTAGGAATTAGTACGGAGCCAAAAAGGGGTGGGAGACAGGCACAAAAAGTCCCATCACCCACTTGGAGCAGCAAATTGGACTGTAACCAGAGTGTCTGTGACTTACTAGTCCACGAGTCAAGGTTGCCGGCAGGAGGGGGGAATTTGTGTTTCTAAAAATTCTTGCCACCAAACTGCAGCCTCTTTCTTATCTTGCCTTGTAGCTCAGTTGGTAAAGAATCTGCATGCAATGCAGGAGACCCGGGTTAGATTCTGAGTTGGGAAGATCCCCTGAAGGAGGAAATGGCAACCCACTCCAGTATTCTTGCCTGGAGAATCCCATGGACAGAGGAGCCTGGAGGGCTATAGTCCATGGGGTCACAAGAGTCAGACATAACTTGGTGACTAAACCACCACCACCATCTTAAACCAGCAGTGTACAGCATTTATCACAGCTGCAAAAAAAAAAAAAAAAAATCACATCAGCCCTAGCAGCTCTAACAACATGCCAGAGGGGAAGGGGGAGGGACTGGGGTCAAATCTCAAGGCGCTGCTTCTGAAGAACAGCAGTTGTTCTGTGCTCTTGGCTGTGTGTTTATCCCCAGACTTTCCACCTGCTTCATAGCTGGCAAGGCAGCAGGCAGACGAGGCACAAGCCCACTCTCTTCATGATGCAAAAAATATGAGCACTTGGAAAAACAAGTTTCTACACACTACTTGATAATGCTTTCCTCTCTCCTTCAACAAGAAGTTTGAAGTTAAAAAGATACACAGAAAAACGTCCTGTGAGATTTAAATGGCTGGGTAAACGCTGGTTTTCCTCTGGACTGGTCAGCTTGGAATGCCATAACAAAAAACCACAGGCAGGGGGCTTGCACAGCAGATGTTTATGTTCTGACAGGTCTGGAAGCCCAAGCTCAAGGTCCCAGCAGGGTTGGCTCCCACGGAGGCCTCTCTTCCAGCCTTGCAGACAGCCGCCTTTTCCCTCAGTCCTCACATCCCTGCTTCTGCATTCATGCAGAGGCAAGAGTCCTGCGGTCTCTTCCTCTTCTTACGCGGATACCGGTGCTAACTCATTAGGGCTGCCTTGTGACCTCAGTCAACCCTAGTTACTTCCTCAAAGGCCGTATCTCCAAATGCAGCCATGTAGGGGGTCCAGGCTTCAACATATGAACAAGGAAGAGGGGAGGGACACAATTCAGACCATAATCATTTGCTAGCCTGTTTGCATAGAAATCTAGTTTTCCAAGCACTCTCATGAACATCCTCATCTTTAATCCTCCCAGTAAATTTGGAAATGGACCAGACAGGTATTACCCCCGCTGGGCAGAGGAGGAGCCTGAGGGTAGGGCCACGACTCGCCCAGGGACTGAGAAGGGGCAGAGTTAGGGCTCAGATCCAGGGCCGAGAGACTTCAGGGTCTTTAGCAAAAATAAATGACTCAGTGGTTCAATTAAAAGAGTATATTTTTAGCACTTGCTAGACACTTCATGGGGCAAGTCCAAAAAATGAGAGGCCCCACACAAGTTGAACGGCATCACCAGCTCAATGGACGTGAACTTGAGCAAACTCCAGGAGACAGTGAAGGACAGGGAAGCCTGCAGTCCATGGCGCCACAAAGAGCTGGACATGGCCTAGCAACACAGGGCGAAGAGCACGTGGTCTGAAGAAACAGATACCTGCACATATGTCCTTTTGTGTCCAGGACATGTGTCCAGTCCCCTGACTCTCCCTTCACCCTTCTGGACCTGGTTTAGGTAACTCCTTGTCCCCTAAAGCCTTGTAGCCCACGAAGAACTTCTTCTCTGGGATTCTGGTCTCCATCCATCACTCTTTTGAAAACGAATACCTTTCTGTCTAGAAAGTGATTTCAGCTTTCATGTATTTACACCCTGTTTCCCCAGCCGAAGCCATTCCCACCTCGATACAAGTCCAATCGTGCCCTGCAGCAGTCCCAGATTTTTTTTTAAGTTTCCCCTGAATCTCAGATATCTGCCAAGAATTATTTTACTGATAACAGCCCGAATCTCTGACATTACAATGTCCTTCTCCCAAGGCTGAAAAAGCATGAACTATCAATCTCCCGGTCCTCGAGTCAGATGCTCCATTCTCCATCATCCAGGGCTTGCATGCCTGCAGGAAAAGTGCTATGAACGTTCCTTGCCTTGATTTTTGCTTTCTTCTAGGAGATTTTCCAGAAAAAAAGAGCTCCTGCTGGCTGGCACTTCTTGGGTGTGGGGAGAGGGAGGAAATGTCCTTCCCCAAAGTGTAGTGTTGTGTGGTTACAGATATCTAGAAACAGAGGACTGAAGGTTTGGTGATCTGAAGTGTGTGTTAGTCACTGAGTTGTCTCCACCTGTTTTACGATCGTGTGGATTGTAGCCCGCCAGGCTCCTCTGTCCATAGACTTCTCCAGGCAAGATTTCTGGAGTGAATAGCCATTCCCTTCTCCAGGGGATCTGCCCAACCCAGGGATCAAAACTGGGTCTCCTGCCTTGCAAGAGGATTCCTCACCCTCTGAGCCATCAGGGAAGCCTTTAGTGATCTGACCATGTGTTAAATTTCAAGTGAACACCTGGGCTTGCCAGGGAGGTAAGCCCTAAAGCATTGAAAAAACAGACACACAACTAGCTAATACCAGAGATGGGCATGCTCTGTAAAATCTGGACTCTGGAAGTTCTTCTCTTTGGGGCTGGGAAACACATATTGAGAGTTACAATATCGTGGCTTCATCAGATAAACTAAATATTAATATGAGTCTCGCATGTGTGTTCACTCACTCAGTTGTGTCCAGCTGTGTGTGACCCCATGGACCAGGCTCCTGTGTCCATGAGATTCTCCAGGCAAGAATACTGGAGTGGGTTGCCATGCCCTCCTCCAGGGGATCTTCCCAGCCCAGGGACTGAACCCGCATTTCTTGCATTTCCTCCAAGAGCAGGTGGATTCTTTACCACTTATTTCAAGACGGTCATAACAGAGCATCAGACCCAAGTCAGGGCCCTTCTAAGCTGGGGACTAGCACAACACAGATTGCGTGCTCGTGAGCCTGCGTCATCTCACCTCCCTGAATTGTGAAACTCTACTCTGTAAGTGAAAACGGCAGTCCTTACTTCCTAAGGTTCTCACGAGGATGAAATGATAAACACGTGTGTGATAAGCCTGACACACAGTGAGAGCTCCAGGCCTGCGAGGATTTTTCCCTGGCTGCTCACCTCCTTTTGCTCTCAGAATCCATAGTGATCCTCACTCCGCAGACTCTACTGCAGGCGATCAACAAGTCCTTAGAAAAAGTCAGGGGTAGTCCCGGCTTTTCTCGTAAAATTGGTTTCAGACTAGGCACTCATTAAATGATATGCTTCAGACGCTGTCAGCAAATATAGCTGCAAAAACAGGAAACAAGGCGAAGTTGAAGGCAGCTTTCCTTCCCAAGGAGCCAGCTTTCATTTGCCGTGAGGGCCCACGCTCTGCTGCTAGTGCTTCTGTGTCGTGCTATAAATAACATATTCTACCAGGAACCCTCAGTCGGTACAGAAATGAAGAATCTGAAAAGATCATACAGATGCTGTGTGTCGCGAATTTGTCAGCTTTGTCTGTTGTGTGTTCATTCAGCCCATGTGCAACTGGGGCCATTGCGATGAAAGGATTAAAGAAAACTTCTTTTTATTCCCCTTCTCTCTTCTTTTAAAGAAAGTTTATCACATTTAAATAATCTTTACACTTTGTTTTGAACACTTAGGATAACTGGAACTAGTTTTTGCACATGGTGAAGCAAGGGTCTAAACTGCTTTTTCTTTTCCATAGAGATATCCTGCAGACTCAGCACCATATATTAAAAGTACAGTCCTCTCTCACTGCACTTCAGGAATTCTATTTTTCTTTGATTATCATTTGAATATGTGTTTGATGTGCATGCCCACGATGAGATAAAATAAATGGATAATTATAAGATATCATCTTGACGGATACAGGATCCAAAGGGTTGATGATCGTGTATGTGTGTATATGAGTGTGTGTGTGTGTGCATGGGCTTAAGTTAATGAATCTCCAAAATGCTATTAATTTCTCCAAATTTATTTTAAAAGTTTAGATTGGCTGACAAAAGGAACTATTTGCTTTGATCAGTGTTTGCCCCTGAAAGTCTTCAATTATAATTGTATCATCACTTTTATTGTCACACTGTTTATTTAACTTCTATGCAGAGTACATCATGAGAAACTCTGGACTGGAAGAAACACAAGCTGAAATCAAGATTGTTGGGAGAAATATCAATAACCTCAGATATGCAGATGACACCACCCTTATGGCAGAAAGTGAAGAAGAATTAAAGAGCCTCCTGATGAAAGTGAAAGAGGAAAGTGAAAAAGCTGGCTTAAAGCTCAACATTCAGAAAACAAAGATCATGGCATCCAGTCCCATCACTTCATGGGAAATAGATGGGGAAACAGTGGAAAGAGTGGCTGACTTTATTTGGGGGGGGCTCCAAAATCACTGCAGATGGTGACTGCATCCGTGAAATTAAAAGATGCTTACTCCTTGGAAGAAAAGTTATGACCAACCTAGATAGCATATTCCAAAGCAGAGACATTACTTTGCCGACTAAGGTCCATCTAGTCAAGGCTATGGTTTTTCCTGTGGTCATGTATGGA
>SJYC01088593.1:0-39530 GCA_006408675.1 Madoqua kirkii
GGCCTGGCGTGCTGTGGTCCATGGGGTCACAAAAAGTAGGACATGACATACCGAATGAACAACAACAATAAAATATTAAAAGATTAAGAATTGCTAAATGGAGACATTTCATAAGCAGTCTAAAATTCAGGGACTTCCTTGGTGGTCCAGTGGCTAAGACTTTGAGTTCCCAGTGCAGGGGACCCTGGATCTATTCCTGGTCCAGGAACTAGATCTCACATGCTACAGCTAAAGATCTCTCAGGCCACAGTTGAAGATGGAAGTTCCCATGCACTGCGACGAAGACCCGGCAAAGTGCAATAAATAAACAAATAAATGTTTTTGAAAATTAATTTTAAACATAAAATAAAATCCAGAACCTCTTATAGATGGACATGGTGCAAGCTCATTTTCTCCCTGCTGTCATGGAGATGCATGGAATCCATTTGTAAATATAAGAGCTCTATACACTCACATGTACATTTGCAATGAGGGCAAAGAGTGTGCTGAAGGCAGCCTAGAAGGATTGGGACGGAACTCGGCTGCGTGCTCTGGGTTGCTGAATTCCAGTTGTGGAAAGATCCTCAAGGGAAAGAAAGGAACTGATGCTTACTGTGTGTCCTCTGAATGTGAGAAACTACATCAGTTATCCCTAATTTTCACAGCAGCTCTGCAAGGTCTGAAGTTGCAGAAGACTGTATAACCTGGACAGGTCACACGGCCAATAAGCAACAAAAACAACTCAAATCTTTATCTGTCTGACCCCAAGGTTCAGTCTCTTCCCACTGGACCAGCAGGGGACAAACGACCATCTGTGGCCAGCTCCAGCTGACCACCTTTATTTTTATCCCACCTGTGAGTCAAGAATAACTTTTTATTTTTAAACAGTCAAAAATAAATAAATAAAGAGGATATTTTGTGACATGCAAATATGATGTGAAATTCACATTTCAGTGTCCATAAATACATGTTTACTGGAACACACCACACCTGTTTATCCACATATTGTCTACAGCTGCTTTTGTGCATGTTGCTGTTGGCAGAGGGGTGGCTGGGCGGGAAGTCACATAGCCACCAGAGTGTCCAGTGCTTTTCACCTGGTCCTTTTCAGAAACACACTGTCCCACCTCTGCTCTAGACCACGTAGCCTTGAAGGTGACCGAGGCCTCTACTTCTATAGAGGAGGAGACACAAGTCCGTAAACATTGAATAGATTCGCCCCAAATTGATGATATTGGGAGCGACACCAGAGCAGCAAGTGAGAAGCAGCAGGTGGCCCACGAGACAGGCTGAGAAGGCAGGTCAGCGCTGGTCCGTCCAAGCGTCTGGCTGCGATGGAGAAGGGGAGCAGGCGAGGTAGGGGAGCAGGGGAGCCAGCAGGCATGGGGGCCCTGGAGTGCACACTGGAAGTGGAGTCCCATCTGGAAGAAACGACAAGGAGGCAGGATATTCAGAGAGGACCGTCTCATCCACAGCCCGGACGCTGGGTTCAAGCACAGGGTCACAGTGGAGGGACCCACCAAGGAGGCCAGAAGAAGTCATAACCAGAACCTTATCTTTCACTCAGTGAAACAGATATTAAATATAATAAAAACATTTTTTAAGTACTTCCTGGCAAGAAAACATTTCTGAAGTAGCACAAAGGGAAAAAGGTTTACAAAGCTATTTATATGGCCTTGTCTTAACTTTACTTTCTGAATATACATTTATACATGTTTACATAAATTAAATGATTTGGAATGATATATACCAATACACCAAGGTAAAATGGTAGTTATGACTGAATGCAATCACAGGTGTTTTTTTTGTTTCTTTGTATCTGGGTATTTTCTGATCTTTCCGCAGTAAACTTTTATTACTTTTCTAGCAATAAATAAAGTCATTTTGTAGTATTGGTCTGGGAATAGCAGATCAATAGAACAGAATAGAAAACTGAAAAAAAAGATTCAATAGAATCAGATGTGTGATAAATGTGGAATTTGGAATCAATGGAGGAAAGATGGGTACTCAGTACATTGCGTTAGTTCAATTGGCTAAATGTTTGAGAGATAAAGTTGAGCTCTAAATACAGGTAGATGTGGTACAAATGAAGTATGTTTACAAGATATTAGTGAGAAAAAAGTTTACAAAGTATGATTTTTCAAAAGAAGCTACATATGTATATGCATGTATATAAATCTTGTATGGATAGATGCTGGGAAATATTGAGGGCAGGAGGAGAAGAAGGTGACAGGGAATGAGATGGCTGGATGGCATCATCAACTCAATGGACATGAGTTTGAGCAAACTCCAGGAAATAGTGAAGGACAGGGAAGCCTGGCGTGCTGCTGTTCACGGGGTCACAAACAATCGGACACAACTAAGCAACTGAACAACATACATGGATAGATAGATAGATGACAGAGATAGATTAAAAATACAGATATCAGCTCAGCTCAGCAGCTCAGTCATGTACGACTCTTTGTGACCCCAGGGACTGCAGCACACCAGGCTTCCCTGTCCATCACCAACTCCCAGAGCTTACTCAAACTCACGTCCATAGAACTGGTGATGCCAGATATATATACAGTACATATCCATTCAAGAAACATAAAGAGAGATTCACATCAAACTTATAACCATGGTTATTTCTACCAAGTGAGAGAGAAAAGAGGATGTTTTCACACCCTACACAATTACACACATTATATATTTGAATTTTTGTCTTGAGAATATAATATGTGCAAAACTATAAAAATAAAAATGAAAGCCCTATAATCTCTAAAATAAATAGAGCCTAGAAGATTCTTCAGTGTGTCACCATGGAAGTGACTGGAACAGCCCTCAAAATCCGTTAGGTCAGTAAGGTTCAAGTTTGGCCTGAAGCTAGCCGATGGTACGGTGCCAGGTTCAATTTCCTGATTTTGACAGTGAACCATACTATGTCAAATGCTGCCACTGGGGGAATCTGGGTGATGGGTCCAAGGGAAGCCTATTTTGGTAACTTCTGGCTCATCTATAAACTATAATTAAAAGCTTAAAAATTTTGGGGGTTGAATTCTACGAATATGTCTATCTCGTACTGTTTTGGACCTACGAAAATGGTAATCGCGTATAGCTAACTATATAATTAAAGAAAAGGCTTAACCTAATCAATTGCATGTGAACCTGTGTGAGGAATTTCGTAACAGAAGTAGAGTGGTCTGCACAGGGATGAGGATTCAGTGGTTCCGTGGGGCAGGGGTGGTCCTGGGGTGTCCAGCGGGTACTAGTCCATTTTGTTCCGACCCACCTCCACCAGGCGACATCTGCACCCTGATGCCCAGAAAGGTGCACACATCTTGATTTGCAGCTTCCACTCGGCTCCTCTCTCAGTTTCCATCCCCTGAAGACGTCAGTACTGTTCAGCGTGGACGGATGGAGTTAGAAAGCCAAGGGCAGCCCTCGAGCCTGTGCCGGTCACCTGCCAGGCCAGCCCTGTGAGGCCCTGACTGCAGAGGGGCCTCGCTGTTCCCTCTGAGACAGGGCTCCCCAGTGACCAGCTCAAGTCAAAGACGCAGCCAGGAGAGTGGGCCTCAGAGGGAGCGGGCACAAGACCAGGAGCCTCGCGGCAGCTGCTGCACAGGCCCAAGGACCCCTGGGGCCCTGAGCCACCAGGGAAGCCCAAACAGAGGTCGAAACACTAATAAAATAAGTCAGAGTATAAACCGCATTAAACCTGCAACATCTAGAGCACCAGGAACACTTCCAAGAGAGGAGAGATAAGGCGATGGCTTGTCACGGAAGTTAAATGACTTCAGGTAACACCAGGTGTCCTGGCCTGGACGCCAAGACAAGTGGGCTGCAGAACAGTCAGCTGGAGAGATGTGGGCGGCCGCCCACCAAGCTGCAGTTCTGTGCTCCGTGAGCTGGAGGGGCCGCCCAGGCTGGACCGAGGGTGCCGCCCCACCGGCGGCATCACATCCCGGACTACAGCCCGCATCTCTCTTCGCCTGGAGGTCTCCACTCTGCCTGATCTCTCTGAGCTTCTAGGTCCCGTCTCCTGAACCCTTGAGATTTCCAACCTGGTCTTTTCCCCTCTAACTACATGCTTTGAAATCTAACCTTCCCTCAAAACCCCTGACCCACCTAGAGATCAGTAAGTCACCCCGTAATCTTTCCCGAAGGCCTGGTGGCTGGGCAGCCTGTAATTTCCTCGCCTCGCATCGCCAGCCCCAGAGCACAGGACTGTTCTCGGCAGCACAATTGCTGGTATTTAGCAGCTCTGGACCTGCTCGTCTCAGCAAATGGTTTTCTATGGTCACGGTCCACAGAGTGCCGTCTGGACCTCTCACGCTGAAACCAAGTTGGCAGAGGTCCAGGTTTGCAGAAAGTCGGAACCAAAGTTTGGTGGCTTCACCCCAAAACCCAGCAAGGAGTCTCCAGGGAGGACGCCACACATCTGAAAATGGAAAAGACATCAAAACTTCAGCCATTCACCTTCTTTCCCCCACCCCACCCCTCCCCACAACTGGCTCCTCTTTTCTGCTCCCAAATAGCATAAGAAGCCCTTTTCTTTCCACGAGGGCAGTCTGAAGGCGGTTAACACAGATTGCTAGTTAGTGCTAACCACAGCGAGGGAAAATGTCAGATATTAATGCTGCTTTTTTTATATGGCAGGGTGAGCATTCGGGGATAAGAATAAACTCTTATTGACAGGGTCAAACACCACAATATGTACATATCACTAAAGTGTGTTTGCAAAATAGGCAATAATGGCTCTAAATAGACTGTCTTGGAATGACTAATAAATAATAAGCATCTTGCCTTCAAAATTAACAACAGAGAAGAAGCGTATTATTTAGAGCACAGCAGCAAGAAGTGGCTTTCACCAGGGGGCCGGGGCCACGGCAGGAGGGGCCCAGACCCTATCCCTGTCCTCGCGTTCCTTCCCACACAGCAGGCCACGCGACGCGGTGGCAAGAGCAGGGCTGCCCGAAGAGATGACGTTGGAGAGCCTCAGAGGCTGGCCCGGGAGAGCACCTTCCTCTTCCTTGGCTGCAGCGTCCCTGGTCCTCCACTGGCCGTCACTGGCCCAGGTTCACACGAGGTAAAGAAGGAAGCGCCCACAGAACCGTCCCATCCAAGGACACTCAGCCTCTGGGGCTGGGATGGATACACAGCCCTCGAATGCAAGAGTCCAGAACCCAGCCCTCCTCTCTGTGACCTGGGATGGCACCAGAGCTCTTATGAGGCCCGTTCCTGTCTTAGACGTGGTAGCAGCCCTTCAGAGTCTCACCACAGGATTAAAGGAGAGAAGCAACAGACCTGGGTCAAAGTAAAATGATATTTCATGAAATGCATGAAGCAAGAATATGAGTAAGGAAGGCTGTGTTCCTTTTACTTTATTTTTGCTACTTGTTGCTGTTCAGTCACCAAGTCGGGTCCACACTTTGTGACTCCGTGGACTGCACACCAGGCCTCCCTGTCCTTCACTACCTCCCCGAGTTTGCTCAGGTTCATGTCCCTTGGATCAGTGATGCCATCCAACCATCTCATCCTCTGTGGCCCTCTTTCCCTTCTGCCTTCAATCTTTCCCAGCATCAAGATCCCCATATTCCTTTTAAAATGATACTGTTATGATGCTAATAAAATCTATGAGAAACAGCTACTCTCAAGTTAATAAGCACTGCCATCTTTGCAGGACTAAATAGTTACCCCTGGACTGATATGAACACCAAATATGTATATTTATTCTTAGAGCTTGTCTGGTTTCCAAGTCCTTTGAATACAGCTGTCTGAACTGATGCTCAGTAAGGAAACCAGTGAAGAAACCCAAACTCAAGGAAGCCAGCAGCTTCCCCAGGGTCACCAAGGCAACGGACATTATGGTTGGACTCTCAGCGCACCGTTGCTCTGTCGACAAAACCACGGTGACTCTGGAAAGAAGCCAGCATGTCTGGGCAGCCCACTATCAGTCTGTGGTTGTCCGATGTGGACAAAGATTCACCAGGACAAGGACTGTTGCTGGGCTTGCGTGTAACACCACATGGAGAGTTCCCAAGGGTGGGGTTGAGTGCCATGCTCCCGCCACACACAGAATGGACCTCAGACCAGTCATTCAAGTGGGAGATGCTCCATCTTCACTTTATTCTCAGGGCTGCAGGAAGGCAGGTTAGACCCAGATCCCGGGATATCCCAGAGCTCACATCTTCCCCCTGGCTGTCACCACCTCATGTAAATCTGCAAAAAACACTGAGCCCTTTCCAGATTCTGATCCCACATCCCGAGCAGAGGCAATGAGGAGGGGAAAGAAATCAGTCAAGTAGCCAGATATTTTATTTGTTTGATACCAAGAGTAGGCACATGTGAAACTGCTCAGTTGAATGCATAAACTCAGTTTGTAATCAGAATATTTTTTCACTGGAAAGACAGCCATAGAGACACAAAAGAAGCCTCTCTGCTCCCCTGTTTCCTCGTGTTAAAATTAGAGTTGTTTTTGGAAGGCATTTGGCATTATTCATCAAGTGCTTTAAAAATGTTTACACCCTTTAGCCAAGTAATTCCCTTTCTAAGAAACATGAGCAGAAACTCAAAGAGACACATGGAGATAGCGCCGCTTACAACTGGGAAGAGCCAGCCATAAACGTTCGTGTTCATCACTAAAAGAGAGCGTGACCTATGGGGGTTTCTTGGCAATGCATTTACCATAGAACTTTATTTTTTTCTTTGTCTCAGTACTTTCCAAAATTCTCTATAACAGGAAACAACCGAAGTATCCATTGACCGGTGAACGGATAGACAAAACGTGGTACATACATACAATAGAATATGGGTCATCCTTAGAAAGGAAGGAAATCTTGATACAGGCTACAGTATGGCTGAATCTTAAAGATGCTAGGCAAAGTGAACTAAATCAGTCACAGAAAGACAAATGCTGTATGAGGGCCCTTGAATAATCAAGTTCAAAGAGACAGAACGGAGGGAGGTGGGTGCCAGAGGTTTTGGGGAGCAGACGGGGAGTTAGCATTTCATGGGTACAAGAGCTTCAGTTTGAGAAGCTGAGAAAGTTCTGGAAGATGACGGTGGGGATGGTTGCATCAATGTGAAGAAGGGAGAGGCTCTTGTTTAGGCAGAAAGAATGAAGTCGAATCATTTCCTTTTGATGAGTCGCTTTACATTTTGTACTAAGTATGAACCAAAGAGAGCAAAGACACAAAGGAAATTCCGTATTTAAACTCAGGGTTAAAGTTACAAGTATAAGATACATTTGCCTTTGTAAAAAAAAAAAATCTGTTTTGCATAACGACAAGAAAGAGAAATTGCAGATCGTGTCACACTGCCTGGGAGTTTTCTGGATGGCCGCACTTGTTCCCTCGAGATGAGTGATGAGAGCTGGCAAAATCACACCCCCCTTTCCAGTTCCACCATCATCAGATGGAGGATGCGGCAGAGTCACCACTGCGTTCATCCCCAGGCCTGCCTAAGTCCACCTCGGCTGAGAAGCTGCTGTTTAAAAACCAGCTGAAGGGCTTCCCTGGGGGGCCAGTGGGTGCGATTCAGGGGACGTGGGTTCAGCCCCTGGGTAGGGAACTAAGATTCCACACCTCTTGGGGCAACTAGACCCAGGCGCCCCAACAGGGAAGCCTTTGGACCCAGCACAGTCAAAACAAAAAGCAATAACAAGCAAACAAGAGCAGCTGAAGAGTTGTGGCAACGTGGTGCAGCCGTGTTCAGCAGGAATAAACCAACCGGAAACTAGCACGATCCCACTCATATTCACATATTGATCAAGTATCAGGTATTGAGCTCTCTGGTGTTAGTCCCTGAGTCGTGACTCAATGGACCGTAGCCCACCAGGCTCCGCTGTCTACCAAATTCTCCAGGCAGGCATACTGGAGTGGGTAGGCATTCCCTTTTCCAGGGGATCTTCCCGAACCAAGGGCTCAAAACTGGGTCTCCCACATTGCAGGTAGATTCTCACCACTTGAACCACCAGGGAAGCCCACTATATGGTTGATGCAAATGTTGTATTGTGGCAAAATACAGACAACATGAAATTTACCTGAGAGTCCCTTGGACTGCAAGGAGATCCAACCAGTCCATTCTGAAGATCAACCCTGGGTGTTCTTTTGAAGGAATGATGCTAAAGCTGAAAATCCAGTACTTTGGCCACCTCATGCGAAGAGTTGACTCATTGGAAAAGACTCTGATGCTGGGAGGGATTGGGGGCAGGAGGAGAAGGGGACGACCAAGGATGAGATGGCTGGATGGCATCACCCACTCGATGGACGTGAGTCTGAGTGAACTCCGGGAGCTGGTGATGGACAGGAAGGCCTGGCGTGCTGCGATTCATGGGGTTGCAAAGAGTCGGACACGACTGAGCTACTGAACTGAACTGAATTGAACTGAACCATTTTTAAGGACACAGTCCAGTGGCATTAAGTACATTCATACTGTTGGGCACCTCCTTCCACCTCCAGAGCTTTTTCATCTTTACCAGTAAACCTTCCCTTCCTCCCACTCCCAGCCTGTCTCTGCGATCTACTGATTTAGAAAACTCATGGAAGTAGAATCGCAGAGCATTTGTCCTTTTGTGACTGGCTTATTCACTTAGCATAATGTCCTCAAGGGTCACCCATGTGGTAGCAGGTGTCAGAATTTCCTTCCTTTTTCAGGCTGAATCATCTTCTGCTGCATTCGTGTAGCACTTTCTGTTTATCCGTTTATCCACTGATGGACACTTGGATCGCTTCCACCTTTTGGCTATTGTGAATAATGCTGCAATGGACTCAGGTATACAAACACTGGATGCAAATTTTAGGAACTGCTGAGCTGTTTGTGTTCAGGAAAATTAAGTAGGTGACCTCTGTCTCATTGGTGCCAAGAAATCACTCATTTCATGGAATCAGAAAATGGCAAAGCAGGAAATTGTTATAAAACTATCATTTATATCTGTCCATAGATGAGGAAAGGGACATAAAGTGACTTAACTAGAATGGTTTGGGAAATGTTCACTTCCTACATGTAGGGAGGGGGAAACCCCTCTCCCAGGCAAAAATATCCACCCAACTTGTCATACCACATACCTCAAATTCCTGACACTGGAGATTTACTTACTTAGATGAAGGTACTAGTCCTTTTACCAGGAATCTCCTAATAAAATAAAAATAGCTCTGAGGGAAAGTCATTATTGACCCATACGCCTTGTCTTGAAAGACTGGTTTTCCACAGAACAGTAGACTTAGAGTCAGCTTCGCAGGGAAGAGAGTCCTCCCCATGGAGAGGCGATGCAGAAGGCGGGAGGCCGTGTGACGAGGGATTTTAGGCACAGATGTTCCACAGGGAGACAGTCATCTCCCGAGCAGCTCCAGGCACCCAGCACCAGTCAGTACCAGCGCTGAGAGTCTGAAGACCCGGAAGTGGGAAGTGAGAAGAGGCCAGCTAAAGCCCAACTCGGGCAACGGGCCAATTTTCTCTCTGACCAGCTTGTTCCTAAACAGTATACTTCAAGCCACAGGACAGGTCTGCTTTAGATGACTTGGGGGCCGTGAGTAAGTTCTGGATATAAAATATTTTCTTAGGTTTCCTCAGCTATATAAAGAAAGATTTTTTGTTTTTGTTTTTCTTTCAAGAAGAATGGAAAATACTCACATAGGTCACGAACTGAGGGACTCATTTCTCTTCAACAGGTTTCATCCTCTCCAGTGGTCAGACACATTTACACGATGGAGTTGAGCTAATTCTGTCAGTCAGAGGAGGTGTTTGAAGACCAGGAGAGCCCCAGCATAACACACCCCATGGGCACAAGCCGCTGAGCACTCCTCAGTCAGAAAGTGCTTTCCACAAACAGGGTAACTGTGCTGGTCTCGTAATAGCAAGGCCGGGCCCTTACAGGGAAAGCTATTTCTGCATCCAATTCCGAAGTCATGAGGTGGCTCTATGGGATCTCTGGAAGACCAAGGGTTAGAAAAGAGGACTACGGGGGCACAGGGAAAACCAACACCTCCCGATGAACTTGACAAGAAACACAGGCAAGCTACAGAGATTTTTGCAATCCTCTTTCAGAGGACACCAGAAACCCTTTTATTTGTTAAAATGACAGAAACAACTAACTGGGCCCTGGCACATGTGAATGTACTGTTTTATATGCAGAAAATTGAGAGGATATGGAAATGGAGTCATTAAACAGAGCCAGGACATCCCTGGTGGTCGGGTGGCTAAGACTCCAGACTTCCACAATAAGAGGTATGCGTTCAACCCCTGGTCAGGGAAGTCCCGTATGACACGTGGTGCAGCCAAAAAAAATTTTTTTAATAAAAGAGAGTCAGATACTAATAATTAGGGACATTTATACTCATGAGGTATATAGGTTATGAAACTAGGAATCTACCATGCTCTGATGAAAATCCAGAAAATAGTATTTCCACATTCCTGCTGTGCTGATGTATACAGTATCTGATAAGTAAAGTCCACAGTAACAAAATCAATTCACATCAAATTAGCCTAAGCAATAAAAATAAAACAGTGACATTAATCCCATTCCCATGGTGGTAATGTTTGATTTGCTTCACTGGCAAGTTAATTGAGTCCCCATCTGTTTTATTCTCTCACATTTCCCAGGAGGCCAAGCTCACGATATGTCTTAGAGTGGTTCCCAGAGGCCTCCTTATCCTCTGTGTTATACAGCCTAAGAGGCACGCTGGCCAGTTTTCAGCCAATCCCACTCTGACAGAGCCAGAGAACAATCCTTTCTCCAGGTCCTGTAGCAGCGTTGGTGGCCACTGAGGACCAAGATATGATTCCTAGAGATGCTGGTAAAAGTGCTAGAAGGCTGGGCTTTACTTTTCCATTAAAAATTATACATACTAAACAGCCTCCTATGTGCTTTCTTGTTATAAAACACTGTACAAAAGAAAGCACAGGGTACTTCTCTTATCAGCGCAGTATAGATTCTTCTAGCAGCTTTTCTAAGCATTTCTACGCCTCTCCTGTATTGTTCTACAACGAATGTGTTCTGTAACAGGCATGGCTCAGATCCCAGGTCTGCCATAAATTCCCTGTAAGCTTTCGAGCAAAAATGTGACGGGGGGGGGGGGGGGGGCCCCCCCCAGCAGGGGGGGGCGGGGGGGGGGGCGGGGGGAAAAGAAAAAAGAAAAGCTAAATGCTGTCTCTTATACACATCTGATCCCAGGTCTGCCATAAATTCCCTGTAAGCTTTCGAGCAAAAATGTGACGGGGGGGGGGGGGGTGGCCCCCACAGCGCCCCTGCATCCTGTCTCCCAGTCCTGCCCCTCTCGTTCGAGTGAAAAGTCACATCAAAGAAAAGGAACTGTCTGTCTCTACAAAAGGTTGCTCCGGGAAGGGTGGGCTCTGGCCAGACCAGAAACCAGGCTGGAGAGCAGGAGGCCAGTGAAGGTGGCAGGCGAGAGGACGTGCGTCCAGGAAGCCAGAGGGGCCGGTGCTGACCACCCTGAAGAGCCAAGGGCTCAGGACCAGTCGGGATGGGGACGGGGCGTGATGTGCGGGCTGGCCTCAAGAGTTGGAGTCCAGGAGGGGGTGTGCTGGAAGGAGGCCATGGAGGGAGGGCACAGTGAGTGGGGAGAAAGCAGAAACGTGAGGCTGAAGAGGCAGCCTTGAGGGAGAGCCTCCTGGGGGCATTCTGGGGGCGTGAGAGCGGCAGGGTGCCTGGGGGCCCACAGTGGGGAGAAGCTGGCACAGCTGCAGAGACAGGCTTGGTGGGCACGGACGGGACAACCCACTTCATGGAAAAGACAAGGGTCGACTTTTCCTCCTGGTGACTATGGTGCATCCATGAAGGAGAAGAGTGTCAAGGTGAGAAAGTCAGTTCCTAACACCCGCCTTCCTTTGGGTTGTCAAACTTGTTACCTTCCCGCTCAGCTCTGTGCCCCCTAAGGGAAGCCCGTTGGTCTTTGTCACCCTGTAGCACTTCAGTCCATGGGGTCGCTGAGGGTCGGACACGACTGAGCAACTTCCCTTTCACTTTTCACTTTCATGCTTCGGAGAAGGAAAGGGCACCCCACTCCAGTGTTCTTGCCTGGAGAATCCCAGGGACGGGGGAGCCTGGTGGGCTGCCGTCTATGGGGTCGCACAGAGTCAGACACAACTGAAATGGCTTAGCACCAGCAGCAGCAACACTTTACAGGGTATTCTAAAGGCTATCAGGTTTGGGAAAACAGCCAGCTCCAGCTTCCATAGCCAACCCAGAGTTCCAGCTACAGCAGAGACCAGATCAGCAGAGCCGCTGAGGTCAGTCCAGGCTTCCTGAAGGCCGCCTGCTCAGGGAAGGCCAGGCTGCTAAGAGAAGCATCTAGAATGGTCAGAGAGGTGGCATCTGTCTAAGATGCCCTGGGAACAACTGAGACACAGGAAGGAGGAAGGAGCAAATGAGGAAAGATGGAGCAAAGCTATGCACCTGAGTACAAAACAGGGAATTCTGGGTCATCTCACGGAGAGCGTTCATAACGGTGCACATGCCTGCGCGCTAAGTCGCTTCAGTCGTGTCCAACTCCCGACTCTTTGCGACTCTGTGGACTGTGGCTCGCCGGGCTCCTCTGTCCATGGGGATTCTCCAGGCAAGAATACTCGAGTGGGCTGCCACGCTCTTCTCCAAGGGATCTTCCCAACCCAGGGATCAATCTCACATCTCTAACGTCTCCTACATCGGCAGGTGGATTCTTTATCCCTAGTGCCACGGGGGAAACCCTATAGAAATGTAAATGGAGCTTACGCCTCAAGGAGGAAGGAACAAGGGAACAAAATCCCTGTAACTTAGCAGTGGCATGGGAGCAAATAGGAAAATCAGAGGATTAAATTAGGGTCTCATGGGGCATGATGCAGGCTCTCCTCTGGAAGAAGCTTCCACAAGTGTCCCTGGAAGGATCTGGGCTCGAGTTTGACCAGGTGGCCCATCTGATCAACCAGGCTGCTTTGCTGGTGGAGAGCAGTGAGGACGTCCATTTCAACCAAGGTCAGGGACAACAGAAGTCAAGAACAAGGGTGGACCGAAGGTTTTTGTCCAGGAAAAGCAGATTCTGCCAGAGATGGGGGCTGGCGCCTCTGCCCAATCTGCCCCCAAAGCAACAGAATACAAGTCTCTCAAAAAGCAGACATACAGGGACGTCTGTTGTGGTCCAGTAGGTAGGACTCCACACGTCCACTGCAGGGGACAAGGTTCAATCCCTGGGGAATTAGGACCCTGCAAGGTTCAATCTTGGGAAACTAAGACCCTGCATGACATGGGGCGAGGTCAGAAAAAAAAAACGCAAATACATGGATGGGAGGGGCAATGTTGGATGTGTTTTCGATGTAAAATGACGATCATAAAGTCACCTGGGCCGACAGCACTTTGGGAAGTGCCTTGGGTAGTCCACCAAGCGAAGGTCCTCTGGAGCAGCAGCACATGGAGACCGGGAGACCGAGTTTGGGGGACACCCTGTCCCTGCTGGCCCTTCAGCAGAGGCCCCGAGGGAGGGCCTTGCGGGTCTCCAGCTCAGTCTGTCTCGGGGCTGCTGTGGCCTGTAGCCAACACTAGATCCATAATAAATCTGTTTTATCCTATCCTTTTTCTCTCTCAAGGCTCCAGTCTGCCACCCATTCCACCCCCCCGCCCCCGGCTTGCTGTTGTCACAGACAGATTCACAGTCTGAATTCCTTCCAGCTTTCTGAGGCGAAGCCTGTGGCTCTCATCTCGAACAAGGAAGTGCGACTTGGCATCAGACTTTTTTTTGAGGAGTTGGAGCTAAGAATGGGTGGAGGAGGGGTGAGGAGAAGGGCTCCGAGAGTTCAGAAATGAAAAGGACGGTGGAAGGAGGAGCACAAAGGGACATTCATTTAACTGGATTTCCTTTTCTTTATTTCCTGTTTCCATGCACTCTGCTTTATCGTATTTCCTCTTAGCAGGAAGAACCAAATATCTCCCAGCTCATGTTATTTAACTAATTTCACCACTTCAATCTTAGCCCCACACTTATAAAACAGCAATACGGGTAATGCCTAAGGGTACCATTTTAAAAAAGAAAAAAGAAAAGCTAAATGTTAGTGATTCTAACTCTGAAATAGTGTTTGGCACTTAAACTCCAAGCATTTGACTTTTCAAGTTTTCATGTTACTTCACCAAAATCGGGTGGCATAAAAACCGCTTTTGCGTAAGACGGTTTTTGGTTTTCCTTTCTTTGGTTTTCCTTTTTTAATTCCTTTGTAATTGGAAGATAATTGGTTTGCAACGCTGTGTCCTGCCATCCAGCACCGTGACTCGGCCGCAGGTTCACATATCTTCCCTCCATCCTGAACCTCCCTCCCACCTCTTCATCCCACAGCCCCTCTAGGTTGTCACGGAGCACCGGGTTGAGCTCCCTGTTGTCTAAAATGGTTTTGCAGACAGTGATTGTTAAGCAATTGCATTGTTACATTTCGTGCCATTCAATTTCACTGAAAGGCAGATTGATAAAAATCAGCCTGGCCAGTTTCTGGACACTATCCTTTCTGCCATGGGACAGGCCTCCAGGGCAGTCTGTACCTTTTGACCCATCCCACTCAGAAGCCCTCCAGCTACCTGCCTCCTCCAGGAAGATTCACTGGGACAGACACACGGGAAATGACGTGCCCAGGGTGCAGGAGGGGCCTTTGCTTTTGGAGAATAGCTGTGGAGCCTTGGGGAACAACATGCTGTTCTGGAGTCACGAGGAGAAAGGACTTTTCCTTCTTTCAACATCCAACAAATACTGTGTGCAGGACAGACTGTGCTGAGCAAGGAACTCTGCCACAACTGGGAACACCATGATGAGCCATCCTGGGCCTCCAGGCTCCCTGGGCAGGGAGGTATCAAGCAGGAAGGCAGTTACAACCCAATGCAGAAGCTACTGAACCCAAAAGAAGCCAAGACTCCATGTGAGCACAAAAGAGCAGAGCCTATACCAGGCCAGGGTAGAGCAGGAATCAGGGAATACTGCCTGGAAGAGGTGAACTTTGGCACCTCCATCCATTCAACTGAAATTGAGTACACTGCTCTGAGAGCTGAGAAAGAGCAGAGGACCCAAGACTTCAGATCCTCCTCTCTAGAAACTCATATCCCTCTAGAGGGTAGCGGATTGTGCCAGTTCCCTTGTGGCCAGAGAGGCCTGAGGAAGCTGAGACCTGATGATGAGACGGAGGAAAAGGCTTCTCAGGCAGAGGAAATGGCCTGTAGCAACAAGCATCAGGTGCTTCTGGGGAGGCAAAGAGCCCAGAATGGGGCAAGGTGCAGCAGGAAGGGACCGAGGCCAAAGACGAGAACCAGATCACACACAACTCCACAGACGACGGCCACGAGCTTGGATTTCACCGTAGTTACCGTGGAAAGTGAAGGTGACGTGATCAGATCTGCGTTTTAAAGTGGCCATCTCAGCCGCCTAGCGAGGCAGCGGCGCAGAGAGCACACGTGAGACGAGGAGTACACGCAAAGGCCCTGGCCGCGGCGGCTCCTGTGAGGGGGTGAGGGCCCCTGTGCAGCCGGGCCAGGCCGAAGGCTGCGCCCGACCACCCAGGTTCCCACAGCCACTGGCGGCCTCCAGCGAGGGCTGATGCCACCCAGCCTGACTCGGCTCACTCAAAGAGCTGTGGACTGGTGGGTGGGATTAAGTCATGGACTCCCAAACAGCAAGGACCATGCATGTGGAATGAATTCTATCTTCAAAGACTGAAAATACACAGTCTTTCAGAGTTACTAAAATTCATGAGTAGTCCTCACTTCCTTACACATGAAACAGGAGTTTCCTCATTCTCTGGGGTTCACTGGGTAAAGAAGGGAAGTAGGGACCCTCTATGGAATGAATGCCATCATTTTATTGCTGTCGTTCCTATTTACTTACCTATTTGGCTGCGCTGGGTCTTAGCTGTGGCACCCAGGATCTTTCGGTTCCGGCATGTGGGATCTAGTTCCCTGAGCAGGGACTGAACCTCTGCCCCCTGCTTTGGGAGCGCAGAGTCTTAGCCACCGGGCCACCGGTGAAGCCCCTGTTGTTATCTTATTTGCATTTCACCCTGAATACTCGCCGTCACAGGCGCATCTTGGCCTCATGAAGTCAGACTTCCCCAAGCCATCTCCTTCTAAAGTTCTCCATGACCGCATTCACCCAGACTGCATCACCCGTCATTCCCAACTCTTCCCTGGTTAATGAAGCCCCTGCTGTGCTATTTCCTTGGTGTCCTTGGCATCTCTTCCCTCCTCCCCGTCTCCATGGCCACTGTCCCAGTCGTAGCTCTCACTCATCTCCGCCGCGGCAGATGACTGACCACCGTTCTGCGCCTCCGTCCTATTTCTTTATTCTCTCTCTGGGCTCATTTCAGGTCCCACCTCCACTTGTAAGCTGAACCCATGCTGCTCAAAGCAAAAAGCGCCTCTAGATTAGAGTTTTCTCCCCTTCCCAAAATACGAAGCCAGTGAAACTGTGGAGCTGAAGAAAGAGCAACAGGCAAAGCAGGAGTCTTTCCTGTTATAAACCTTAGGGTAAAAGCCAAACAAATATCATCTCCAGGGTAGACGATTCCCACTTGACTTACTGAGCACTTGAAACGCAAGTGTTCTCAACTGATGCATGCTAAGAACTGATGCTGAAGCTGAAGCTCCAATACTTTGCCCAACCTTATGTGAAGAGTCGACATGTGGGAAAAGACCTTGATGCTGGGGAAGACTGAGGGCAGAAGGAGAAGGTGGCAACAGAGAATGGCATCGTTGGGCATGAGTTTGAGCAACGCTGGGAGACAGTGAAGGACAGGGAACCTGCTGTGCTGCAGTCCACGGGGCCAAGAGTCGGACGTGACTGAGTGACTGACCAACACAGCATAAATTTACCCTGAAAAGATTTTATACAAGAAAAAGGGATGTAAATAATTTTTGCATAGTGAGTACACTGAACTGTTAATACTTCAGATACGTGGGTGAAGCAAGACATATTCTTAAAATTAATTGTATTTGTTTCATCTTGCCTGTTTTTAATGTGGCAACAAGACAAATTTACATATTCAGCTTGTGTTTTGATTACCATTATACTTCAGTTAAACTGTGGTGGCCTAAAATAATTGGAGATCTGTGGCAATAAAACTGAATGTCATTGTTAAGAAATTATTCCTAAGAGAGCAATGGAAGGCAGCAATGAAAAGACAAAGAGCCCAATGGGAAAAATGGCAAAAGATTTGGACGCATATTTCTCCAAACTAGATGCACAAGAGCCAACACTTACTATCATTACTTACTGGGGAAATACAAATCAAAATCAATAAAACACCACTTCATCCCCACCAGGATGGCCATAATTTTTCTTACGGGAAAACTGTAAGTGTTGGAGAGGATGTGAAGAAATAGGAACGCTGTGCGCTACCGGTGAAAACACGCAACGTGCACACACTCTGGGAGCCAGTTCAGCCCCTCCTTGAAATGCCACACAGGGAGCTACCCTGCGACCCAGCAGCTCTGCTCCTAGAGAGATGAAAACGCATTCACAGAGAAGGTTGTGTAAGATAGATTCTCTGGAGGTTCAGTGGTTAGGATTTCATGCTTTGCCTCAGGAGGCACAGGTTCAATCTCCCTAGTTAGGGAACTAAGATCCCACAGGTAGTGTGGCGCAGCCAAAAAAAAAAATTTTAAGTTGAACAAAATGTCACAGCAGTGACATTCACAGCAGTGTCATTCATTATAGCCAATTAGCAGAAACAACCAAATATCCCTCAACCGTTGAATGGATAAACAAAGCATGATATATCCAAAAAATAGAACATTCAGTTCAGTTCAGTTCAGTCACTCAGTCGTGTCCGACTCTTTGTGACCCCATGAATCGCAACACTCTAGGCCTCCCGGTCCATCACCAGCTCCCGGAGTTCACTCAAATTCACGTCCATTGAGTCGGTGATGCCATCCAGCCATCTCATCCTCTGCCATTCCCTTCTCCTCCTGCCCTCAATCCCTCCCAGCATCAGAGTCTTTCCAGTGAGTCAGCTCTTTGCATGAGGTGGCCAAAGTATTGGAGTTTCAGCTTCAGCATCAGTCCTTCCTATGAACACCCAGGACTGATCTTCAGAACGGACTGGTTGGATCTCCTTGCAGTCCAAGGGACTCTCAAGAGTCTTCTCCAACACCACAGTTCAAAAGCATCAATTCTTCAGTGCTCAGCTTTCTTCACAGTCCAACTCTCACATCCATACATGACCACTGGAAAAACCATAGCCTTGACTAGACAGACCTTTGTTGGCAAAGTAATGTCTCTGCTTTGGAATATGCTATCTAGGTTGGTCATAACTTTCCTTCCAAGGAGTAACCGTCTTAATTTCATGGCTGTAGTCACCATCTGCAGTGATTTTGGAGCCCAGAAAAATAAAGTCTGACACTGTTTCCACTGTTTCCCCATCTATTTGCCATGAAGTGATGGGACCAGATGCCATGATCTTCGTTTTCTGAATGTTGAGCTTTAAGCCAACTTTTTCACTCTCCTCTTTCACCTTCATCAAGAGGCTTTTTAGTTCTTCTTCACTTTCTGCCATAAGGGTGGTATCGTCATCACATGGTTATACATAAAAATCACACTACAACCTGGATGAATCTTGGAAACATTGTGTTCAGTGAAAGAAACTCATCACAAAAGACCACAGATTTATCACCCTTTTTATATGAAATGTCCAGAAAGGGCAAATCTAGAAACAAAAAGTAGATCTGTGTTTGCATAGGGCTGGAGGAGTTTGGGGGAAAATAGGGCTGACGGCTAATAGGTCCAGAGTTTCTTTGAGGGATGATGTAAATGTTTTAAAATTGATTGCAGTGGATTCTAGAACAGTTTTAGATTATAGTCGCATCTCCTGGGAAGGGGAACTTGACAGCTGGGGGACAAGGGTGTCCCTGTGTGTGTAATATATATGTATTATATACTATTATATATATAATACATTATATTATATATAATATATGTAATATATTGGGCTTCCCTGATGGCTCAGAGGTTAAAGTGTCTGCCTCTGATGCGGGAGACCCAGGTTTGATTCCTGGGTCGGGAAGATCCCTTGGAGAAGGAAACGGTAATCCACTCCAGTATTCTTGCCTAGAGAATCCCATGGACAGAGAAGCCTTATATAATATAACATATATAATATATTATTGTATATTACATATATATATAAAACAATATGTTCTGTGTGCATATTGGGTTTTGTACCACACCTACAATAACCTTTTCACAAACATATAAGTAAAATCATATTTTCAAAGAAATTACATTAGGAATAACAAAAGGGTTATAACTACAAAAGATCAAAATGTATTCAAGAACATCACAGAAATATCTACACCAAAACATAAGCAAATCTAAAGGGAAAGGGTAATGTTTAAGAAAATAGACATGTCAAAAAACTGACTGTTTAAAAAAAGGTAGAAAACCAGACCATACTAGATAAGAAATTTAAAAGTTAGCAAAAAATAAACCTCAAAGTCCTCCATTTCCAAAAAAGAGCATCGAAGGCAGATAGGATTATACGTGAGTTATTCCAATCCTCCAAGGACAGATAATTCTTATTCATAGATGTTTCTAGGCATTCGAAGATAGACAAGACTTTCTCACTCATCTCATGAGGATAAACATTACTGTCCTAAGAAACAGCTGAGGAGCAAAAGGAAGGAAGAGGAGAGAGGGGGGGAGAGCAGAAATGGAGGGTTTGTCTGCCCCTCACCACTGGCTATACCTCTGAGTGTTTATTGGGTGAATTTGCTGCCAAAATCCAAAAACTGGGATATTTTTAAGGCATCCCCTGGCAATCCAGTGGTTAGAATTCAGTGCTTTCACAGCTGAGGGCCCTAGTTCAGTCCCTGGTCAGGGAACTAAGATCTCAGAAGCCATGTGATCTGGCCAAAAAAATAAAACTAAAAACTGGGATATTTTTTCATGTAAGTCAGGCTGAAATAAGATACATGTAACAACTGTGAGAAAGAACTAAGAGGGTAGTTATGTGTTTAATTTTTATAAATCAATAATGATGGCGATGATTATAACTAACGTTTATCAAGCACTTATCACCTACCAGGATCTTTCTGTACTTTTTTCTCCACAGAAGAAAAAGACGATACAATAAAAGGCAAAGGATATCAATAGGCAAGGATAGCTCTCCAAAGAGACTCACCTTCCATAACAATGTGCTGTTGTTAAGTCGCTAAGTCGTGTCCAACTCTTCAAAGACCCCATGGACTGTAGTCCAGTAGGCTCCTCAGCGCATGGGATTTCCCAGGCAAGAATACAGAGTGGGTGGCCATTTCCTCCGCCAGGGGATCTTCCCCACCAGGAATCGAGCCCACATCTCCTGCGTCTCCTGAACTGGCAGGGGGACTCTGCCACTGAGCCACCAGGGAAGCTGATACGGCAGTTAAAACCTGAAACAAAAATGGGATGTGTACCTGTCAGATGAACAAAACTTAAAAATCAGTAACAGTGAGTAAGAGTCCGGGAAAATATTTTTATTCTCCGCTGGAGGGATGTTAAACTGGTGTGACCTTTGGGGGAACAGTTATTAAAAACATCAACATGCATACCTGTGAGCCGCAGGATCTCCGTCTCCTAGAGAGAACGTGTTCAAACAGTCACCGTACTAGTCTACAGCTACATAACAAATCACCACAAACTTAGCCACTTAACACAACACAAAACACAAAATTGTTATCTCACAATTGCTGAGGGTCGAGAGTCAAGCACGTTTCAGTTCAGTCCTCTGCCCAGGATCTCCCAAGACTGGAGTCAAGAGGAGGGGTGTTCGCAGAAGTCATTCCCTTGCAGCTGTGTGAGCGGAGACCCTGATCTCCTGCTGACTGTCGCTCTCAGCCCTTCAGTCCCTCACTCTTCGAGTCTCCCCGGTAAGGGGTCCCCGTTTACACCAGGCTCGCCCAGCAGAATCAAGTCCCTTAAGCAAATCTCAGGGGTTCCACCCCGTTTTATGCATGGGTTTCTGCATCCGTTTTCTGCATCCCTTTTATGCATCTACCCCATTTCATGCATGGGCAAAAGAGGCAGGGGTGGGCACCTTGGGGCAATCTCAGAATTCCACCTGTCCCAGGTGGCGCTAGTGGTAAAGAACCTGCCTGCCGATGCAGAAGACGCCAGAGACGCAGGTTCGATCCCTGGGTTGGGAAGATCACCTGGAGTAGGGAATGCCAACCCTCTCCAGTATTCTTACCTGGAAAATGCCATGAACAGAGGATCCCGGTGGGCTACAGTCCACAGGGCCACAAAGAGTTGGACATAACTGAGCACACACAAACACACATCGGTGGTCAGGAACGTTCCTGCCAGTAGAGGTCATAAAAATAGAAAATTAGAGGCACCTCAGAAAGAGTCACAATGAGGAGAACACAACTGAGAGACTGAACAGAAATAGTTCAGTAAACCACGGGAATGGTTACAAAGACTACAGGTTCACACGCTATGGAAACTGGATGGCATTGTTAGTTCAATGAGATAAATCAATGTGACATAATAACTTAAAAAAAAAAAAGGCAGATTAAGAACAATACATACAATAGGACCCCATTATGTGGAAATAAAGGGCTTCCCTGGTGGCTCAGCTGGTAAAGAGTCTGCCTGCAATACAGGACACTCTGGTTCCATTCCTGGATTGAGAAGATCTGCTGGAGACGGATAGATTACCCCTTCCGGTATTCTTGGGCTTCCCTTGTGGCTCAGCTGGTAAAGAATCCACCTGCAACGTGGGAGACCTGGGTTTGATCCCTGGGTTGGGAAGATCCCCTGGAGAAGGGAAAGGCTGCCCACTCCAATGCTCTGGCCTGGAGAATTTCGTAGACTGTGTAGTCCATGAGGTCGAGAACAGTTGGACACAACTGAGTGACTTTCACTTCACTTCATGTATAAATAAACAAAAACTCAGTTCCTACCTCCACCCTTGTTCTCTTTAATTCTCTTTTTCACCGCCAGAGGCTTTTTCAAAATTCAGATCCGATTCTGTCACCAGCCCTGCAGCCACTCTGCACCCAGCCTAACCTCTGACCTTGACATCCCATCATTCTTAGGAAAAAGCCTAAACAAATCCTTGTTGTTGTTGTTGTTATCATTGTCCTGTGTGCTCAGTCATGTCCAGCTCTTGGCGACCCCATAGACTGCAGCCCGCCAGGCTCCTCTGTCCATGGGATTCTCCAGGCAAGAATACTGGAGTGTGTTGCCATTTCCTTCTCCAGGGGAACTTCCTGATCAGGGATGGAACTCAGGTCTCTGTCCTGCATTTGCAGGGAGATTCTCTGCCACTGAGCCCCCTGGGAAGGCCCTGATGGGTGAACTCACATGTTATGAATCTGCCCTTCCCCTCTCTTCACACGCCCACCTCGGGTGCCCTGGGGGTTGACCTGGGCCCAAAGGCCCACTGAAACAGGTGGGCGCTCTTCCCATGCAGCTGTGCAAGAGCCAGAGCCCCGAGTGGCAGGGAGGGAGGGAGTCCCTCTCAGGAGGAAGAAGGCGGTCAGCAGCACGCGTGGCAACAGGAAGCCCTGCATACAGGAGTCCACGCCAAGTACAGGGCATCTCACGGAGGGGAGACTCTGTCCTGAGGAAGAGGCCACGGAAGCATCCCGTGGGGCCTGTCCCAAGCCAAGACTCTGCATTGCTGCCCACTTGGAGTGCTGGCCGGACGCCACTCCCCTCCCCACCTTTGTAAACGTCGTCTCAGCAGCTGAAGAGGCGTTGCCATGCTCGGTCACTATGTGTGACTGTTTGTGACCCAATGGACTGTAGCCTGTCAGGCTCCTCTGTCCGTGGGATTCTCCAGGCAAGAATCCTGGAGTGGGTGCCATGCCTTCCTCCAGGGGATCTTCCTGACGTCTCCTCTGTCTCTTGCACTGCAGGCGGATTGAAATGGCATTCCACATACTCAAATGGGTGACCTTGAGGAAGGTCTTCTGAGGCCAAGTCCAATCAAGGAGCCTTGTTTTCCCAACATGGTCCAGAGGGAGATGAAACCTGAGCCAGCTGGAGAGAGGACCAAGGTCGGAGACAGGCGGATTGAAATGGCATTCCACATACTCAAATGGGTGACCTTGAGGAAGGTCTTCTGAGGCCAAGTCCAATCAAGGAGCCTTGTTTTCCCAACATGGTCCAGAGGGAGATGAAACCTGAGCCAGCTGGAGAGAGGACCAAGGTCGGAGCTCACATCTGAGTGGCTATCCCGAGGGCCAGGCTGGAATGCCGAGAGCAAGAAGTCAGTGGAAGCAGACAGCTCAGAAGGACGCGTGTGGACATAGCCGGCGTGCTGGAGCTTTCCCGTCACGTGGTGCCTGATGCTCAGAGGGGTGGCCCCATGAGGGCCTGGTGCCGTGTCGGATTCAAACCTTCCCCCATCCCCAGCTGGAAGCTTCTCTCTTCTCTTCCAACTCCACGTCGAGCCTTATGAAACTACTGCTGTTCTGCTGTTTGTCCTACAAGATTTCATGTGGTTCAGTCAAATAGACCGAGAGTTTTTGACAGCAGAGCCATCTGTTATTTTCATGTTTCTCTGCAAGTCTCAACCAGTCCCTCCTAAAGGACATCAATCCTGAATATTCATTAGAAGGACTGATGCTGAAGCTGAAACTCCAATACTTTGGCCATCTGATGCAAAGAGCCAACTCATTGGAAAAGACCCCGGTGATGCGAAAGATTGAGAACAGGAGAAGGGGGTGACAGAGGATGACATGGCTGGATGGCATCACCAACTCAATAGATATGAGTTTGAGCAAACTCAGGGAGATAGTAAAGGACAGGGAAGCCTGGTGTGCTGCAGTCCAGGGGGTCAAAAAGAGCCGGACACGACTGACCAACTGAACAACTGCAAGCTTCACTAGGTAGTTCAGTTCAGTTCAGTCACTCAGTCGTGTCCGCCTCTTTGCGACCCCATGAATCGCAGCACGCCAGGCCTCTCTGTCCATCACCAACTCCCGGAGTTCACTCAGACTTACATCCATTGAGTCAGTGATGCCATCCAGCCATTTCATCCTTGGTCGTCCCCTTCTCCTCCTGCCCCCAATCTCTCCCAGCATCAGAGTTTTTTCCAATGAGTCAGCTCTTCACATGAGGTGGCCAAAGTATTGGAGTTTCAGCTTCAGCATCAGTCCTTCCTATGAACACCCAGGACTCATCTCCTTTAGGATGGACTGGTTAGATCGCCTTGCAGTCCAAGGGACTCTCAAGAGTCTTCTCCAATACCACAGTTCAAAAGCATCAGTTCTTCAGCGCTCAGCCTTCTTCACAGTCCAACTCTCACATCCATACATGACCACTGGAAAAACCATAGCCTTGACTAGACGGACCTTTGTTGGCAAATTAATGTCTCCCCTTTTGAATATGCTGTCTAGGTTGGTCATAGCTTTCCTTCCAAAGAGTAAGCATCTTTTAATTTCACGGCTGCAATCACCATCTGCAGTGATTTGTAGATTAAATATATAAAAACCAAAGCAGTTGTTGGGTTTTTTTAATATAAATTTAATTTTACTTTGACAATCAATTCAGTAAGTCATTTCTTAGAAACTAATTCTAAAGTTCCAAAATAAAACTCGTGATGGGGGAGTGTAGACGGGGCACACACATGTCGTCAGGCGCATTCCCGGATGTCAAGAATACATTGAGCAACACACAGGTAGCTAACATGACAACTCCAACTCATGTCTATACAGTTCTAAGGTCGGTGATCAGTCCCTCCAGTAAGGAAATTCTTGTCCAATGCATTTCATTCATATGGAGTAAGTGAACACACCCGGCAAAAGATGAGTTTGTCCAGGGGAAAACAAACAAAGTTGACAGAGAAGAAATCATGGACAAGTAACAAAATGCCTTCTTAAAGATTCTGATAGTATGGGTTTTTTTGTTTTTTGTTTTTTTGCTTTTGTGAAAATGATCCATTCGCATGTAAACTATGCGCAGTCCCTGTGACCTGTGTTGGGGTGTCGCTGTTCCTTATCTGTCCTGTGTGCTCCAATTCCATTTTGTGTGGTTTTCCGCCTCATTCTCTGGTACTCAGGAACTGCAAGCTCAGATTATGTTTCTGCAAAGAAGTTTCCTTTCAGGGAGACACAGTCTAACCCGCAATGCACACGGAGGTGCTTGAGCAATATTGATGAGTTTACATACCAGGGCCTTGCCTCTGAGGCAGTCCACATCTGGGGATATGCTAATGTTGAAGAAGTGTCCCCTTGCAGCAGGCAGCTCTCCTGTGCTCCGTATCAGCTGTCTGCGAAGGACGAGAAACCCTGAACTCGAAGCCCTCTCGGCCAAGGTTGCCTGCGCCCTTTCCCCCGCCCCCTCCTGGCTCCGTATCCTCTTCCTCCTTGGCTTCTGGAATCTGAGAAATGAAGAGCCACAGGCTGGGGCAGGACCTAAAGGAAATGGTCAAGTCGGGGAGAAAAACTGAGGACTGAGAAGGCGCCCTGAGAACTGGAGAGACGACCCCCTCTGGTAAGCAGAGGTGGTCCAAGGCAAAGGGCAGGAGGTCAAGGTCGTTGCTAGAGCCACACCATCTCTTGGTGCCAAGCACGTGCTTGGCAGGGCCTCCCGCCCACAAGGTGGGCCCTGGCTCACGTGTTCCTCTCTACTGTGATGTGGTGAACTCAGGTTCACCTGACTCCTGGAATTTAGACCCAGAACTTACACAATGAAAGGAAGGCAAAAACTAGGAAAACACAATGAAAATTACTCAGTGAGACTCTCAACATAAAGACTCCTCCCAAACAAGTGCATTCAGCCCTCATTTGTACTGCCTTTCTGGCTCAGAAGGGCGTGTGCAGCGCCCACGGGCGGCATCCCGAACAGCCGGGCTACACCGATTGCAAAGGAGAAGTCACGCTGAGTGATGAAGGCAATGGAGAGGGCAAAGAGCAGCCCAGCACTTTAAAGCAGGAAAACAGACCTCTGTTCCCACCCCCCGTGCCACCGTCTCTAAATTTCCTTAGAGAAATGCCGTTGGAATTAGGGTTAAAGAAAGCCACTCGAGTTCTTCCTCTTGTTCAGTTCATTTGCTGCCTGGGACCTTATCTGAAGTTAGCTACACCGATTGCAAAGGAGAAGTCACGCTGAGTGATGAAGGCAATGGAGAGGGCAAAGAGCAGCCCAGCACTTTAAAGCAGGAAAACAGACCTCTGTTCCCACCCCCCGTGCCACCGTCTCTAAATTTCCTTAGAGAAATGCCGTTGGAATTAGGGTTAAAGAAAGCCACTCGAGTTCTTCCTCTTGTTCAGTTCATTTGCTGCCTGGGACCTTATCTGAAGTTTCTATCTTATCTGCAGGGGGATAAGAGAATTTAAGGCCTGTGTTAAAGTAACTGAGGTTAGGTAGGAAGCTGGACTCCATTCCTATAAAATAAAGTAGCTGTGTTATTTTCTCTCTCTCTCTTTTTTTTTTTTTTGCTACATTATTGTCCAAAAAATTCCCTTTGGATAAATTAGAAGAAAGAAATCCCAATGCTTTGGAAAATAACGAGGCATGAGAAAGAGCATCAGGAGGGGGAAAGGCAGCAGGTGAGTCGGTGTGGGAGCCAGGCTCTCTCCCACGTCTGGGAGAGAGAGGTGCCAGGGATTCCTGGGCCTCACTTAAATAAATCTCATGATTTCCACCATCAGCTTGGCGACTTGTAATGTTGTTCTATTCTCAGATAAAAATTTTCCTTAATTGGCTTCAGTTAAGGAAAAATATTTGTGGAGGTGGCTCAGTGATAAACCAGAAACCAACGTGACAAATTTCACCGAAATGAGGAATTGTCCTAATTTGTGACTTCTTCCTCAGAAGCTGATATCCACCATTAGATCCCCTTTTCCTGTCTCTCCGGATCTAGATAGTTCAGGAGGGCAGGTCCCATCCTTTCACGGTCACTCTCCATGGCTCATGTGCTAGTCCACTCTGTGTCCAAGCCAAAGTCTTCACGAGCGTCAGGCAGAATCTAAAAGAATCCACCTCTTTCCCCGCCTCAGTCGGTTGTACGGGTATAGGCAAGGAGTCTCCATGATCTCATGGAAGCGGTCCCACCAACACAGTGTCACAGTCTAAAGCTGACAGTAAGAATCTTTCTGCAAAATATCATGAAAATAGCATGCACCTACACACACACACACACACACACACACACACACACACCACCTTAAACTCTCAGACTGTTCCTAGCAAGTTTTCTACTTCAGAGAAACAGAGATATATATATATATGTCTCAGTACAATGATAATTATTATATTTATAGATCATGTTGTTATAGTTATACTATATTATTATTAAATATATATTATATATGTATTCCCTTCTCCATTCCCTTCTTCAGGGGATCCCTTCTTCAGGGGATCTTCCCAACCCAGGAATCAAACCTAGATCTCTTGCTTTGCAGGCAGATTCTTTACTGTCTGAGACATCTTGGAAGTCCATATATGTGTTTAATTATTTGGGGATGGCTGATTTAGAATATGTAAATGAGGAAATACGGATTCTCAGGCGACATGGGTAATAAGGAATCTTTTGATTTGCCTACTTCCCTACCCCAATAAAACAGAGGCCGGGATGGTATAATAACTGTTTGTATTTACTGAGCACTTGCCATATGCCAAATTCCCAATGGATGACCTCATTCAGGCCTCACGGTAATCCCAGGAGGTAGGTGCCATTATTATTCCCTCCGTCTAGTCAAAGCTATGGTTTTTCCAGTGGTCATGAATGGATGTGAGAGTTGGACTGTGAAGAAAGCTGAGTGCTGAAGAGTTGATGCTTTTGAACTGTGGTGGTGGAGAAGACTTGAGAGCCCCTTGGACTGCAAGGAGATCCAACCAGTCCATTCTGAAGGAGATCAACCCTGGGATTTCTTTGGAAGGAATGATGCTAAAGCTGAAACTCCAGTACTTTGGCCACCTCATGTGAAGAGCTGACTCACTGGAAAAGACTCTGATGCTGGGAGGGATTGGAGGCAGGAGGAGAAGGGGAGGACCGAGGATGAGATGGCTGGATGGCATCACAGACTCGATGGACGTGAGTCTGAGTGAACTCCGGGAGTTGGTGATGGACAGGGAGGCCTGGCGTGCTGCGATTCATGGGGTCGCAAAGAACTGGACACGACTGAGCAGCTGCACTGACTGACTGGACTGAGGCTAAGAGCTGCGAGGCAGTGGCGGTCCTCGGGAGCCCACATTCTCCACTCCTAACTTGCCCCCCACCCTGCTGAGCAGAGGGACAGAGCCCAGGATGGGAGTCAGGCCTGCCCTGGCCTCACATTCTGCTTTTTTTTTCTTTTTTTAATTTATTTATTTTTAATTGGAGGATAATTGTTTTACAGTATTGGGTTGGTCTCTGCCTGATAGCATATTAAAAAGCAGAGACATTATTTTGCAGACAAAAGTCTGTCTAGTCAAATGGTTTTTCCAGTAGTCGAGTTTGGATGTGAGAGTTGGACCATAAAGAAAGCTGAGCCCCGAAGAATAGATGAATTTGAACTGTGATGCTGGAGAAGACTCTTGAGAGTCCCTTGGACTGCAAGGAGATCCAACCAGTCAACCCTAAAGGAAATCAGTCCTGAATATTCATTGGAAGGACTGATGCTGAAGATGAAACTCCAATACTTTGGGTACGTGATGGGAAGAACTGACTCATTGGAAAAGACCCTGATGCTGGGAAATATTGAAGGCAGGAGGAGAAGGGGACGACAGAGAATGAGATGGTTGGATGGCATCACCGACTCAATGGACATGAGTTTGAGCACGCTCCGGGAGCTGGTGATGGACAGGGAGGCCTGGTGTGCTGCAGTCTATGTGGTCTCAGTTGGACACAACTGAGCGACTGAACTGGAGTGCCATACATCAACATGAATCGGCCACAGGCATACACATGCCCCTCCCTCTGGAACCTCCCTCCCTTCTCCCACCAGAGTCCTGCCTCTGCTCCTCGCTACCACCTTGTTCTAAGACACTGAGTAAAATGGCAGAAGGTCTGAAGATGTTTGGCCAGACAATGCTCTACCACCATTTCCTCCTCTTCTGTTTGGATTTTCCAGAAACCTCTGACTTTCCAGACTCTTATAAATTGCTAGGGAAGGAAAAAAGGCAGTCATCTGTGCAAAGGAACTTCACAAAGTAGAAAGAGCTGTGTCAGAGGCTGGCCACCCATCAGAAAGTGACGTGAAGGGAATTCTCCAATTGTCCAGTGGCTGGGACTCTGTGTTTTCACTTTCAAGGGCCCGGGTTCGATCCCTGGCTGGGGAATTAGGATCCCTGAGGTTTGGGAAAAAAAAAAAAAAAAGAAAGAAAGAAAAGTGAAGTCAAGGTCGTGAAGCTTTTCAGGGAAGTTGAGCAATGGGACTGGGGGTGGGAGGAGGGCCAAGGTGATTTTCCAGCTCCCCCAGCCGTGACAGCAGCGGCCCTGTGCTGTGTAAACTGAGGTGGCTATTAAGTGCACAGGCTCGTGCATAACAGATTGACCTACACAGACTGTCAACACTTATTCAGCGCCCAATGGGTACGAGGCTCAGCCCGAAACATCACTCACCTCAGCTCTGTCTCCCAGGAGCTGGTGATTTGAGGACATATGGGACAAATAATCGTGAAAATGTTAGTTCCTCAGTTGTGTCTGACTCTTTGATACTCCATGAAATGTAGCCCGCCAGGCTTCCCTGTCCTTGGGATTCTCCAGGCAAGAACACTCGAGTGGGTTTCCATTTCTTTCTCCAGGGGATCTTCCCAACCTGGGGATCAAACCTGGGTCTCAGGCATTGCAGGCAGATTCTTTACCATCTGAGCTGCCAGGAATTCCAAAATATACACCAGAGAATAAAAACAAGAACCAGCTGTTATTAAAAGCCGGGGGTAGAGAGGAGAGAAAGCAACGGTGGAGGAGGGTGGAGTTAGACCAGGAGTCGGACAGTCTGGGGCAGCAGGGACAGGGCTCCCAGGGCACGGTGGCTTCCGTCACACACACGGCTGAGAGATGGAATCCCGCTGCCGCCTCAGCTGTGCGTCTTCCGCTCTCCTGGGAGGATCTCAGCCTTCCTCCAGCCGGAGGCAGTAACGCAGCGCGGGGTGCTCTGGGAGAATCTGGCTGAATCCGTGGATGGGGGAGTCTGTCTCAGCGCACTGATTCCAAACTCTTTCATGTATTCAAGAATAGGTCCACATTATATGATGATCTTTTACTTGTATCCAGTTAGTTTCACTTTTTCTATGTCATATTTAGTACTCCCATTTTATTTAGTTTATGTTTTCTAATTTTTCCATCTTTTTACTTTTCTGATGTTCTTTCTCAAACTTGTATAAGTGTAGTAGAAAAGATTTTGTATCCATATATTATACATATATATATAGTATGTATAATACATATATTTTAGGAAACTTATGACTTTTGCCTAACTAAAAAATTTGACATTTTTGCTTCCACTTGTTTAACTTAGCATGAATAGAATGCTAGATTTCTAATTTTAAAAAAATAGATAAGCAACAAGCAACAAAGGTTTACTGTATAGCACAGGGAACTATAGTCAATATCTTGTACTCACCTATAACGGAAATAATCTGAAAATAACCCACGTGTATGTGTATAGCTGAATCACCTGAAGCACTGTAAGTCAACTACACTTCAGCCAAATATACATCTCAAGAAAAAATAGATAAAATCTTAGAATGAGAAACAAATATGTAAAAATAATAATAATAATAATAATAATAATAATAAAGACCCAGAGGACTGTCCCACATAGTGATTTCATTCGCCTCTTCACTGCAGTCCTCCTCACTAAAGAGGAGGCCCATGCCCTTTCCCTCCGGGTGTGTGTTTCCACCTGGCTTTTTTGACATAAATACAATCAACTGCTTCTTGGTGTGCTCTCCCATGTCGCGCTATGTCTCTGATAATAACCTTTGTGCCTGTTTTTACAGTTAGAAAAAAAAAAAAGTCCGCAAAGTCTTTGCTATTCTTCGTTTCCAAGCTGCTGTTGCTAAGTCACTTCAGTCGTGTCTGACTCTGTGTGATCCCCTAGACGGCAGCCCACCAGGCTCCCCCGTCCCTAGGATTCTCCAGGCAAGAACACTGGAGTGGGTTGCCATTTCCTTCTCCAACGCGTGAAAGTGAAGTTGCTCAGTCATGTCTGACTCTTAGTGACCCCATGGACTGCAGCCCACCAGGCTCCTCTGTCCATGGGATTTTCCAGGCAAGAGTGCCGGAGTGGGGTGCCATTACCTTCTCCATCGCTTCCAAGAGGTGAGGCTAATTTCCCTCCCATCACAGGCAACTGTACTAAGTCACTTCTGATGTCAGCCCTGTGGCCAGTGTGGCTGAAATCACGGTCCCTCTGAGGCTAGGACACACACAGGTCTTTCTCCTGAGTCGCTCCCTCTGAAGAAATCCTGCCCTGTCACAGGCTCTCAGACAGGCATATGGAGGAGCTTCTGGGATGGAGTCAGGGAGCACCAGAGGCCTCCTGCCAACAGCCACAAGACAGATCCATCCTGGAGGAAGAGCTTCAGCCTCATCAAGTCTTCAGATGACTGGGGACACCTTGACTTCAGCCTCCCAGGAGAACCACCCTGCAGAGCTTCTCCCCAATTCCTGACCCACAAAACCTGTAACATAATAAATGTTTGTTGTCTTAAGCCAGTAAGTTGCGGGCCCATTTGTTACATAGCAGTTAATACCTGATACAGGCCTCTCTCCATCATTGGCAAAGGTCCGAAGATACACAATAGTTTGGAAGACAGTTCTCTGCCTGCCCTCATAGGGCACCGTCTAATAAGCAGCACAGACAAAAAAAAACAACTAGTAGAGAGGGAAACAGGCTCTGATAGAAAGAATGAGGCATCAGTGACGGGGAGAAGCAGGGGAGCACAGAGGAGGCCCACCTAGCCCATTCTAGGAGGTCAAAGCCAAGTGGTAACCAGGCTGCACGTCTATAAAAGATAAGCAGGAAGTATCCAGATGTGTTAGGGTGAGGGCTGCTGTTACAAAGGACACAGATTGGGGAGGGGGCTTACACAACAGAAATTTACTATTCATCAGATCTGGAGGCTGGAAGCCTAAGACCAAGGTGTCCCCAGAGGGCGTTCCTTCTGAGGCACTGATGGAAGGACCCGCACCTGGCTCCTCCCCTTAGCTTATAGACCCATCTCCATGAGTGTCCTCTCCTATCTTCTCTCTGTGTGCATCTCATACGCAAATTTCTCCCTCTTGTAACGACACAAGTCATATTGGATTTGTTGTTGTGGTTGAATCACTCAGTCCTGTCCGACTCTTTTGTGACCCCCATGGATGGTAGCTTGCCAGAATCCTCTGTCCATGGGATTCTCCAGGCAAGAATGCTAGAGTGGGTTGCCATTTCCTACTCCAGGGGATCTTCCCGACCCAGGGATCGAACCCACATCTCCTGCATTGGCAGGTGGATTCTTAAAAACGGAGTCACTAGGGTAGTCCCAGAGTGGATTAGGCCCACCCAGATGACCTCACATTAGTGTGATGACCTCTGTAAAGATCCGATCTCCAATCAGGTCACACTCTGAGGTACTGGGGGGTAGCACTTCAACATATGGATGGGTGGGTGCCTGGGGGTGGAGAACATAACTGGACCCCTAACACCAGGTGGAGCCCTCAGGCACACGGATCGGCACATACAAAAGACTATGCAGGCAAGGTGGAGCCCATTAAAGTGGACAATTATGACTGTAAAGTGAGGGAAAACAGCAAAAGCTGGGGCCAGGTCATGGAAGGTCTTTCCAGCCCTGTCCAAGCACTTACCTTCGGTCCTGAGAGCGCTAGCAGCCACTGGAGGGCCTTGAGAAGCGGAGTCGCATCATGAGATTTGCATTCTGGAAACCTGACTCCAGAAGCTCGACTGGCAGGAACAGGGGTTCACACAGGAAGACCACTAGCCCCTGAGCCAGCAGACGTCAATGGTGCGTGAGCTAATGGGACGGTGAGGGGGCGGCGCAAAGGAAAAGCCTGGAGGAAGAGGAAGCAGCGACAGAACCTGCTGAAGGGAGAGCTGTTGTGGGGGAAGGAAAGGGAAGGATCAAAGATGCTGCCATGTGCCCTGGCTCAGACTAAAGGATGGCCAGTGGCGACCTTCCCAGGGGAGGAGCAACGAGGCTCGGGATGCAGAGGACAAGCTTGGTGCTGGGCCTTCGGAACTGGAAGTTACTGAGAACCACACAGATTGGATGGGTGGCTGTTCCAACGCCTTAGGGAAAAATGATCCAGTCCAGAGACAGAGACCTGAAGCCGTTCCCATCAAGCTGATCACTGAGGCCCCGGGAAATGAACGAGCTTTGAAATCCACAGCGCCTGAACCAGCCTTGGATAGCACCCACCCTGAAGAGCAAGCAAACTGCCTGGAGAGAGGCGAAGAGGACGGGAAAACCGAGAGAAGACGGCGTCAGCAGCCAATTACGCTGCAGCTCAAATAAGAACTGGGCCGCGTCCTCGAGCACAGCAGAGGGACGGGGCTGAGGACCTTGGCAAACGCATCCGAGTCAGGCATGCTCACCCGGGTCTAGGACGCAGTCACCCTCACCGTCTTAGGTGCTGGACTGGCCAACAAGTAAGTGCATTCGGGTTTTTCAGTAAGATGGTATGGAACACCGGAAAGAACTCTGTGGCCAATCCAAGATTTTTTTCTTTATAAACAAGGGGATAAAGGGGGAGCACTCAGCCCATGGTATCACGTCAGAAGTCCCTTTCTAAGCAGGTTCCCCCTTGCTGGATTGGCAGAAAGGTCCGAAGTTTCCCAAAGACCAACATGAGCTCCCTGAGACACTGCTGAGCTGGGACGGCCCCAGAGGGGCCAGTTGTGAAGACACCAATGTGTTGCGGGGCACAGCGCCCGCCCAGAACACAGGGAGACGGGGGCAGGCTCCATCCCCGCGCTGCCCCGGGCGCAGGCGGGCTCTGGTCCTCAAGGACTCCCTGTGAGCTTCCCTTTCTCTGCGCTGCACATCCTCATCTTCGCACCTAAAGCTGAAATCAGCTAGCGACCCTGAACTCAGAACTGAGCCTCCCGGGTCTCCGCTCCTTTCTTCTGAAAAATCAGGATGAGGTTCTAGCTTCGCACGAAGGGCGGAGTGGGGATTAGATGAGATTGCATAGCACAGTGCCTGGTGCACGTAAGAGCCAGGGACAGATTTTTTATATAATTTTTTTAATATATTGATTTATTAATTTGGCTGCACCGGGGCTTCACTGCGGCATGCTGGATCTCGAGTTGCCATATGTGGGCTCTAGTTCCCTGACCAGGGTTCAGATGCAGGCCCTCTGCATTGGGAGTGCAGAGCCTTAGCCACTGGACTGCCAGGGAAGCCCTGAAATATTTCTGTTATAATAGATAATGATACCATGCTCTTGATATGACGAATATTAGAATCATGTTAGAATACTATTAATAGTATTAGGCTCTAGCATTAATCATCAAAAAGGAAAAACCTCGGACTGTCACTTGGGAGTCAGTGTGTCCTTCTCAACCCAGCCCATCACTACCTGCAACTGTGAGCCCACTGCCCTGCCCCCAGCCCAGCTCTGAGAGCCCAGCTCAGTCTTAATTCCTGTCACAGGCCCAGCGGCTAGGGTGCCTGGCACATGGTGGTAAGTAAAAGCTTGTGGAATGAGTTAATACATTCCAAGTGTATCTACCAACATGTACTTATGAGAGCAGGGAAACACTGCCTCCAGGGATGGGAGAAGCCATCTGACAACCACGGAAAGGCTGCTGCCTCTGAAGAGGAAAAGACCGGAGCTCTGACCCTGTTCTGGATGGCAGGCTTGGAGAGCCACCCTGCAACGCAGTTCAGAAAATGAGCAAAGCGCCACAGCCGCCGGTCCACACAGCAGGAAGAGATAAGAGCCCTGTGGGCTTTGCTGGGTTTTCGCCCTTGCAGGGGAACTCTCTGCAGAGGCACCAACACCAGCAACAGAGCAGAAACAGACAAAGGCAAGTCTCTCGGTGAATCTCAGGCTGCAGACTGCCATCGGGAGGCAGGCAGGGCGAGGGGCTGGGCGCAAGTGACAATTTGGGAGTGACAGGCACTCAGTCGTGTCTGACTTTTCGAGGCCCCATGGACTATATAGTCCACGGAATTCTCTAGGCCAGAATACTGGAGTGGGTAGCTTTTCCCTTCTCCAGGGGATCTTCCCAACCCAGGTATCCTGCACTGCAGGTGGGTTCTTTGCCAGCTGAACAGCGGGTTCTTTCCCTTACAAGGGAAGCCCAAGAATACTGGAGTGGATGGCCTACCCCTTCTCCAGTCCCCGACCCAGGGATCAAACCGGGGTCTCCTGTCTTGCAGGCAGATTCTTTACCAACTGAGCTATTAGGGAAGCCCACAATTTGTGAATACCACCCAACAAAGAAGGGCTTCCCAGGTGGCGCTAGTGGTAAAGAATTCACCTGCAGTGCAGGAGACACAAGAGACGTGGGTTCAATTCCTTGGTCGGGAAGATCCCCTGGAGAAGGAAATGGCAACCCACTCCAGCATTCTTGCCTGGAAAATTCCATGGACAGAGGAGCGTGGTGGCTACAGTCCATGGGGTCGCACAGAGTCAGACACGACTGAGCACACTGCAGCAAATCACCCAACAAACCAACCCCCAACCTAATCCAGCAAAACACAACAGATTACGCGGCATTTCAGATCAGCAGGAGACAAAACACAGACCCCCCCTGAAGAGGAAGTGATGTATGCACTGTAGCCAAACAGTGAGGTCAACACTCTGAAAGGGGAAAAGAAAACCAAGTGCAAAGGGGCAGCCAACATTTCTTAAAAGAACCTGGAGGGTTGTGCCTGACGAGGTACGCTTAGCAGCCTTCCAGCCCTTTCCTCCAAAACCTCTCTCGCCAGCAGGATTCTGGAAAGAGCAGATTCTGGGCCAGCCAGATTCTGGAAAGAGCAAGTCTCCTTCCCTTTAGACAGAGTGCTTCCTGCAGAGGACAGGACTGGGGGTCTACTGTCCGGAAGATGACCCCAGACTGAATGCCATTTGTTCGGTGACTGCCTAGAGGAGAGCATAAAGATGGCAATCTTGCAGGTAGCGATGCTCTGTGGCCCGAGGACCTCTTGATCCCAGTTATCTCCAAGAAGCATAAACATGAATTAGGTGCTCCCAACGCCCCTGGGGGAATTCCACTTCCACCTTTCATTTAACTGAGAAACTGAGGCACAGAGAAATGAAGGAAATGGTCTCAGAGATACCAGAGTGAGTCAGCAGCGGGACCAGGAAGACCGGCTGCGGCTCCCCACTTCCTGGTTTCCTCTATAAATAAGAGAGTACATTCTCACCCACAGGCAGCTTTCCAGGAGTGCCGGCTTGGAGAGTCAGATCTTTCTGGGGGGAGGGGCAAGATACCTGACCTCAGGCCCCCAGGTCTAAAGTTTCTTTTGAGATAGGGCTTCCCCTTTCCTTCAGCTGCGTCATTAACTAACGTACTGAGATGCCCCAACTCCCCGCTCCTTAAGTGAGCGCATCCCCCATCACATGCTAAAGCAAGGTCTCTGCCCAAATCAGCCACACTCTGTCCCCGGGAGCCCGACCGTGCCCCTGTGTGCCAACCGCTTCTTCTGTGCGCCGTGCTTTGTAAAACGCCAGCATGCGCTTCAGAAAAGAACTGTGTCCTTCTTAACGGCCACCAGAAGGCTCGTTTGGGGATCTGTCCCTCTAAAGCAAAAAGGAAGAAAGAATAAGCAAGGGCTGGCTGCAAACTGCTTATTATCAGCTTCCGAAGCTGAGTGGAAGTTTAACCAACTTCAAGGAAAGTACACACAGTTCTGAGCCCCAGACTGTTTGAGGACTTTCCACTTTTTTTTTTTTTTCAGGCACTGGAGCTGGATTCTGGAGCAAAGGGCAGCAGTGATTATTCTAGAAGTTGTGTCATCGATGGTGTAACATTACCTCTGCCCACTGGGATCTTATCGGCCATGTGCGCTGGCTCTGTTTTGAGACTCATCGGAGCCTGCTGCTGCGGACGGGGTAGTGTTAATAAGTCAGCACGTGGTTGACAAGGGTTGAACCTGCCTCCTCCCGGCAAGAGCAATAGTCAGATCAGACTCTCAGCACCTGAATTCGCGGATTGAAATGCTGCTTTTGCTTCAACATGAAAGACATCAGCACAGTGTAAAGTGCAACTGTAAACCAAGTCCAGGGGGAAAACACACAGACACATCTTCTGACTCCAGTCTCTTTGCTATTTGGGCAAGAGGACAAATAGTACTAAAAGCATTGAGCTCCTTCCACAGGGCAGGGCTGGAAGCTGGAATCCCAGGCAGGCAGGCAGGCGTGGCAGGCCCCGGGGGCGTCCTAGTCTCCTGGATGGGAGACCCTAGCCTCTCCCTTGGCCACTGGCAGGCAGCCAGTTCTCAGGGCCTGACCTGATGCCATATTCTCAGCTATTTCCATAAAGGATGCGGCCAGTCAGCTGGCTGAGGGATGCTAGCAGCTCTGAAAGTCAGGGTCCTGGTCTTCTCATTGTCCAGCGCCTCCAGCCCACCCCACCCCACCTCCAGGGCCAGTGCAGACCCTGCTACCTGACACTTACCACCTGCTGTCTGCAAGGCTGTCTCACTGCTTCCTTGGACCTAGAAACCTAGGACCACAGTTTCTGGTCTTGCTAAGACACGCCCCTTACCCTCGACTCCCAGATGTGAGTGGCCTCCTCTTATTTCTGAACCGAAGGAGAGGGGACAATGTGTACACTGAACTGTTGTTGTTTAGTCCCTAAGTCGAGTTTGACTCTTTATAACCCCATGGACTCTAGCCCACAGGCTCTTCTGTCCGTGGGATTTCCTGGGCAAGAATACTGGAGTGGGTTGCCATTTCCTTCTCTAATACAGCGCATGGGAGACAGTATAGATGTCAGCTCATCCTGCCTACAAAGGGTTTTTGCCTTTCAGGTACAAAAACTGTAGTGCTGGAGAAGACTGAGAGGCCTTTAGACTGTAAGGAGATCACACCAGTCCATCCTAAAGGAAATCAACCCTGACTGCTCTCTGGAGGAACTGATGCTGAAGCTCCAAGATTTTGGCCACCTAATGAGAAGAGCTTTGACTCTTTGGAAAAGACCCTGATGCTGGGAAAGATTGAGCGCAGGAGGAGAAGGGGACGACAGAGGATGAGATGGTTAGTAGCACCACCAACTCAAAGGATATAAACTTGTGCAAACTCCGGAAGACAGTGGAGGACAGGGAAGCCTAGCGTGCTGCAGTCCACGGGGTTGCAGAGCTGGACACAACTTAGCAGCTGAACAACAGCAACAGTACAAGAAGGGGAGGAGGTTTTTCCAGCAGACAATCCTACTGGATTTAAAGTAGGGTGGTTACAAAGGCTTCGCCTCCATCTGTCTCAAAATTAGAGGTACACTGAAAAAGACCCAAGTCCTCCATCGATGGTAAAACAGCGTGGGGTCCTGAGAAGAGTTTAGAAGACAAGAGAGTGAGTTGCATACCCAGACACCCAAGACAGCCTCAGGATGAAGTGCAACCAGAAAGATGGCCCTTTTTTTAGCCACCATATGTGTTGAACAGTGTGACCTTTTGGCTTCCATGGACCATTACTGCTAATCGCTTTTATGTGTCAATTCTCCCAATTAACTTCTCCTTAGACAAATAATAATCTCCCCTTCTTTGGGAAATCGAGGCCTCATTTGCCTCAAAAATAATTTCCCTCTCCCTGAAGAGAGTAAGACCTAAATAAGTCTTTCAAAATCTCCCCCCTTTTAAGTGACTATTTCTAGAAGTGAAAAGTTAGAAAGGCCAGAATAATTAGGTTAAGTCATAACTAGCCCAGAGCCATCTGTGCGTAGAATGTGGGGATGATCTTGGTAACAGTTAAGCCACTTACCAACCTACTATTCGCTGGGCAGGGATGAAGGAAGAAGTGACTAATGATGGATGGTCCAAGGAAACAGCTGTCATTATTCTGGTTCAGTTTACAGCAATTCTTGCCCTTCTGAAGATAAGAAGAGGCAGGTGCTCAAGGCTTTAGACTGGAGAGCTGGTAAGGAGGCCCCACGTGTTTCAACTCTTCCTTGAGGAGGAAAGTGAGTCATCTGAGCTGGTTAAGGGTTTGGAGTCACAGAGCGAGGTTCAAATCTTAATTCTGTCACTTAAATTACTTACCTCTTTCAGTGTCAAAGTCCTCATCTGCAAAATGGAAAAATAAGAATATTTGCCTGGTAGGATTGTTGTGAAGATTACCACAACAGGCCACGTGCAGCGTTAAGGGCTTAGGAAGTGGCAAATAATCATGGGAGAATAAATGAAATGAAGAGGATTTGCTAATAAATAAGACTCTCGCAACTGATCTCACCCCCAATTATGATTGGGGAGCTTGGTGTATCATCCTTCACCCTGGAACCCTACTCAGCAATGATGCCATCTGCTTGTTTGTAATAATTTGAGAATTAAAAGGAAAGAAAGAAAGGGGAAGGGAGAGAGAGATGGAAGGAGGGAGGGAGGGCGGGAAAGTGATAAACAGCAAGTAAAGAGAAAAGCGTGGTGTTAGTTGTTCAGTTGTGTCCAACTCTTTTGTGACCTCATGGACTGTAGCCCACCAGGATCCTCTGTCCATGGGATTCTCCAGGCAAGAATACTGGAGGGGGTTGCCAT
>SJYC01088596.1:0-25002 GCA_006408675.1 Madoqua kirkii
GGGTGCCCCCGCCGCCGGCGGCCTAGGGATTGCTGCTCGAGGGTGGCTCTCAGGCGCGCCGGTGCCCTCGCCCGGGAGGAGGAGGGAGGGGCGGGGGAGGGAGGGATGCGAAAGTGGGTCAGGAATGTAACTGGACGCTGCGCACCCCCACGCACCGTCCCCCCACCCCATGCGGGCCGCGCCAGCCTTGGAAAGCTAGTCTTTCGCTGTTGTGGTTCCCCGGCATTACCGGTGGACGGTTACCAGGGGATCCCGAGGGGTGTGCTTCTCTGTGACCCTGGGGGAAGAAAAACCCGGTTGCCTCAGTAACGGAGTTGGGCTTGGATGCGATGATGCAGCGGATGTTTTAGGTGAGCCTGACCGTGAGGAGGCTGCGCTTGCCTGAGGGAGTGGACTCACTTGTCTGACTACTGAACCCAGACGTGGAAGGAAAGCTGGAGAGGATGGTGGGTTCTTTGCCCTGCTTCGCGTTTGTGGTTTTACCGTCTCAAGAGAAAATAAATTCAGCGGTTTTGCTTTTGAGCTTTCGTCTCCCAAACACAGGCCCGGGCTGCCATAATTCACTTGAGTTCTTAACAAACGCTCACTTAGTTGCTACAAAGGTTTGAAGTTGATATCTTAGACTTGGAAGGGGCAGGGGACACTGACAGTTTTGTCTTTGGGGAAGGCCTGAGAAACAAACATGAAAAGGCCTTTATTAAAACTCCTCAAAGCAGAAGAAGTGAGAGCAAGCAGTCCAGGCAAGTTTCCTCCGGAGCTCAGGGGCGCCTCACACCCCAAGCACGTGATCAGGAGATGGAGGACCCAGATTTTAAAGTGGTGGGCTTTGCATGCTGGTAATACAAGCAGAGTCAAGAAGAAATGATAGCAATGATGAGACTGCCGAGATGAAGCTTAGTGCTATGGAGTTTGCAGCCCAAAGTCTTCCTGAGCACCCTTCCAGGGAGTTGTTGCATTTTTTCCCTTCTGCCGGTTTTGTCCCGGGACCTCAATTGCAGAGTGCAGGGTAGGGCTGAAGCAGAGCCGGAAGGGCCACAAGCTTCAGACTCCCAGCAAACGGCTGGAGTTTTATTCAGAAACCCAAAGGGTGGGTTACCCTTTAAAGAGATCTTAAGGGCTATCTGAAAAGTTGACTTAGCAACCAATGTAAATTTCTGTTTCCCAGGGAACTAGTGATAAAGAAACCTAAAAATTGACGCAGTTTGCATTAAAGAATCCTTATTCATAGGAAGCAAAAACTGATCAGTTGAATTTCTGTAAGTTGAATCATACATTTATGTATAAAAGAGGTTATTTTCTAGGGAAAACTTATGGAGCTCTAACCATCCCTACTCTATTTTTCTTTTATTTTTTTGTTAACTTCATTGAGTTTTCTTATCAGTAAAATGGGATTAAGATAAAAATAGGTGGTTTGCTCTGGGGTGACAGACTGGAATTTTTGCATTGCTTTCTAGGTAGAGGATCTTCAGTTCCAAGGATGAAAGTCTTTATTTTCACTTATGATGTTTTCCTGAACTGTAGAACAGCTGAAGTTGGAAAGGAACCAATTCCATATGCTTAATAGTCTTTGCGTTCTGGAAACTTGAAAAAATATGATCTTAGATCTTGTCACCCTGTTAGCATGATTTCCTTCTGTGTGAGATAATGAGACTTTCAAATCTTGGTGCAAACCGGCATTGTTGCTATGGAACTGAATTGAAATTTTAAGTAGAAAATGAAGTAGCCAACTTCCTCTTTTCTCCCATCCCTCTCCCCCACCCCCTTCAATTTCTTCTGCATTCATTGAACGTTTCTGTATGGGGTGATCTTCATTTTAGCTATAACTCAGGTTTATAAAGCAAGTTGAATTAATGAATATCAGTTAAGAAAGCAGTAACAATAGTCCTCAATTTGGTCTTGGATATTTAAGATATTTGTTGAGTAATTTGAAGGGGTAGGGGCACTTTTCAAGAAATTGCCTATGTGTAAGCAGATTTTTCACATAGGTTATTTTGGACAATGCATTGTAGCAAATGCACCCACAAAATGTTTTTTTTTTTTCCAGTGAACATAAGCTTTGAACATTTTAGCTACCTACTTTGTTTAGAACACTGTTAATTTAAGGCCTGAGGAGATTACAGACAGGCATATCCATGTTCCTAAAAAGACTCAAGTCTAATATGTCCTATTAGGGGTGACAACTAGATGACAAATATAAGAAGTGTAACTATTTAGGGGTTAAATTAAAACACCAGTAAAAAATTATGTGCCTATAGGAGTGAGATGACAGATTCACAGATGAAAGTTGAGTTGAGAAGTGCAATAATGAGGGACTTAAAATTTTTTTCTTCTGTTTATTCTCTACATGTTAGCAGTGAATGGATCTCACTTCTTCATAAGAATGAGGGTTTGCTCATTTTCAGGGAGATGCGGCCAGACAGCTAGTGTGCAACTGACATTGATGAGAAGTCAGTGGTTAAGTGCTAGGGAGGGGCAGAGAGCAGAGGGTGAGAGGGAAGGTAAGAAGGAGCAGACACACCCTTACTTAGCAGAGGCTCCGATGTGGCAGGGTGCTGGGTGTGCCCTGGGAGGGTCGCTGTGAGGTGGCAGCTATCAGGAAGTGCTCCCAAGGGAGTGGGTAGAACTTGAACTTGGGCCTTACAGGATGTGTACGATTTTTATAGCTAGAGAGAGAAAGGCATTCCTAGTGGGAGAAGGAAGATAAAGCACAAGGCAGCAGGTGGCAAGGTACACTGGAGGAATTTGACTAGATTAGCTTTGCTGCTGGAGGTTGATGGAATATGAAACTGTCACTTGAATGATAGGTTAGTATTGTTAGTTCCTCAGTTGTGTCCGACTCTTTGTGACCCAGTGGATTGTAGCTTGCCAGGCTCCTCTGTCCATGGAATTCTCCAAGCAAGAATACTGGAGTGGGTTGCCATTCCCCATTCCAGGGGATCTTCCTGACCCAGGGATCAAAGCCAGGTCTCTCACATTGTGGGCAGATTCTTTACTGTCTGAGCCACCAGGGAGGCCCCAGTATGATAGGTCAGGTTAAGGCCTTTGAATGCCTGGGCCAGGTTTGGTGTTAGGATTGTATCTACAGGTAGAAGGGAATTGTAACAAGATTTTGAGCAAGGGAAATACATGGTCAGAGTCATCACTGGGGGAAGATTAATCTTGTGAGTTCGGCTGCAGTGGGAGTTTAGGGACCATGAGCGTCCAGTGCCGTGGGGACATGTGGGCCTGGAGAACAGTTGTGTCCTGTGGGCCAGGTGGTAAGGGTGGTGCTTTGTGAGTCGTAAAAGGAACAGTGACAGTATTTTGTAGTGTTTGGATGTGAACTTGAAGCATCCAAGATGACGAGGATTTAAATCTAGATGCCTTGGCAGGTCGTACTATCAACCGAAATTGGAACAGGAAGCCAGTGTTTCAAGTAACTGAAGGGTCGATTTCGGAAGTGGAGTCCGAGGCCCTGATTGCCAGCTGGGTTTAGGTGGCTTAGGCAGGGTGGGTGGGTCTCGGCTGAAGGCAGAGGTGTGAGTCCTCTACACAGAGGTAGGTGACTATTGGTCCTGAATTTGAACTTGGTGGCAGAGGACACATTTTAGGGAACATTCGCCATTAGAACTTACTGTATATATTGAGTTGGCCAAAAAGTTCATTTGGGTTTGCACATGCCCTCTGTATGGAAAAACCCAAATGACCTTTTTGGCAACCCAATATATATGCACATAACGTATGTATACATTTCAAACTTCTCCTGGGAGTTCCTGAGTGGTCCAGTGGTTAGAACTCTGTTAGGGGCACAAACAAGTTCCATCCCTGGGAGAACTAAAATTGTCCAAGCCATGCAGCCCCCCAAAAAATTCTCCTTCCTTGTAAAACACAAGAAGGTAGTCATCCCTGAGCTTTGGGTTAAAGCCAGTCTACTGAATCAGCATTGTTGTAACCGAAGTGCCTTACCCAGCAGCTCCCAAACCCGGCTCAACAGATTCAGGGGTCCCAGCCCAGTTCAGTTCAGTCGCTAAGTCGTGTCCGATTCTTTGTGGCCCCATGGACTGCAGCATGCCAGGCTTCCCTGTCCATCACCAACTCCTGGGGCTTCCTCAAACCCATGGCCATCAGTCGGTGATGCCATCCAACCATCTCGTCCTCTGTCGTCCCCTTCTCCTCCTGCCTTCAGTCTTTCCCAGCATCAGGGGCTTACCTCATAGGCACCCAATCAGAATCTTCTGGGCCAGCAGGCTGTGTTTTCTGCAGGGGTCATAGGCCACACTGCTATGGCTTTGTCTCGGGGAACCAGTACCAGGGGGTGTGTTCTTCAGTCTGAGACCTCCGCAGAGCCTCCCGTCTCTCTCCGGGAGAGCAGGAGTTCTTCCTTTCCATGGGTTGGTTTCAACCTGTTCTTGTGCTTTGCTATCTAATGGACAACCATTGATAGACAGTCCTGGAGGTTTTTGATATCTACAGGACCTGCTGCTTTCCGAATTTAGCAGCAGGTCTGGAAGCCTGGATGGGTGTGTCAGAAGAACTCTGTCCTGCTAGGTAGGAAGGAGGTTGGGGGTGACGCGCTGTGTATGGAGCTGACTCACACTGTGTCCATCAACGTGTGTTGAGATGAAGCAATAAATCAGGCCCCAGGCAGATCACTTCCTGTGCCTCTGGATGCACAGACCCGGGGCGTGGTGTTTGGCAATATTCTCAAGAGCACCATTTGGCTGGTCCTTTTCAGGGAAGCTGGGTAGTCAGAGTTAAGGTGAGGCAAGCTGTGGGCTCTCAACACCAGGCCAGAGTTTAGAGAGAAGCAATCTAGCAAAAAATGGATATTCTGAAATTCGGGGTTGGACTTCTAAAAGGCGATGACCGTTAACACGTTTTTCAAGGAATACCTGTCTATCTACATATCTCATTACTTTGCGTGCGTATGTGCTCAGCATATCCAGTTCTTCTGCGACCCCATGGACTGTAGCCAACCAGGCTCCTCTGTCCATGGGATTTTCCAGGCAAGAGTACTGGAGTGGGGTGCCATTTCCTTCTCCAGGGGATCTTCCCGACCCAGGAATTGAACCCAAGTCTCCTGCATTGCGGGTGGAGTCTTTACCGCTGAGCCACCTGGGAAGCCCATCTCTTTGCTTTATTGTCACAAAAGAACAGTGTCTGCCCTTTTGAGCAGCAGCACTTTGTCACTTTAGGTAGTCAGGTGCTGATTATCTGGGTGCAAGTTTTCATTTGCTCTTTGTTTTTTCCTTGTTTAAAAGCTAAAAAGAGAAATTCTCATGTCCATGTTGTTATGTGTCTGGTGGACTAGCAGGCAGATGCTAATAATGAAAACTGATGGTGGAAACGGGGCGAGGGCGTTGGCACTGTCCCCTCCCCACTTCCCTCCATGTTCAGAGCTTAAACTAGCCATATTTCTCATCCATATTTCTAATGTGTTTATTGCTAAGTCTTCATTGCTGCTCTCAGAGTTTCTCTAGTTGCGGCAAGTGAGGACTCCTCTCTAGTTGCGATGGGCAAGCTTCTCACCACAGGGATTTCTCTTCTTAAGAGCACGGGCTCTAGGGCTTGTGGGCTGCAGTAGCTGTGGAGCACAGGCTCAGCTGCCCTGTGGCACGCGGGGTCCTCCTGGACCAAGGATCGAACCCATGTCCCCTGCTTTGGCAAACAGACTCCCGACCCCTGGACCACCGGAGAAGTCTTTCTTCAGCATTTTAAAGTGTGCAGTTTAGTTACTGTTAAGTATATTCACATTGCTGCTACTGCTGCTAAGTCGCTTCAGTCGTGTCCGACTCTGTGTGACCCCATAGACGGCAGCCCACCAGGCTTCCCCATCCCTGGGATTCTCCAGGCAAGAACACTGGAGTAGGTTGCCATTTCATGCAATAAAACCTAGGTCTTGAATGTCATTTAGAAAATAAGAGAGTGTTCTAAAAATGTCAGAAAAATGAAGCCCAGGGTACCCAGGAAACCGTGAGAGAGGATGGTGTAAAACGCAGACCCTTAGAGCATTCAGGTGAGAGGAGAGAGGTGACGGGTTGATAGGCGGCCCTTCGGCAGGATGGGCTTGCCTGAGAGCATACTCTTCAGCAGCTAATTGTGAAGCTAGAGTGCAGGGGAGAAATGGCAGTTTTCTACTTGAGATTTCTTTAAGAGGCCAAAAATGGGGCTGACATCTGATACACTGATTTTAAATTTTCCTTAAAGCTCTGAGTGTAGAATGAGAGAGCTCCACTGAAATTTTACAGAATCTATTGATAATTTACACAATTTCCTCCAAACTTTGCCCCATACTCTGTGGCGTGTGTAGAGTTTTGTATATGTTTTGCACTCTCTTGATTCACACAAGGGGTGGGTAATATTTACTGCTGTTATCCTAGTTTTCCGAGTGACCTGTATCTTATTATTATTTATGAAAATATGAGTATCAACTGCCAAAAAACATTTTAGTGAGCAAGAAGCTCTAAGTATTTGAGCATGTCAGTGATTACATGGTTAAATGAACGTTTTAAGGTTAAATAGGTGAGATTTGCAAAAAGATTGGAAATTCTTAGTCAACCCCAAACTAGTAACAGTTCACTGCTTTTTTTTTCCTTTTAGAAAATTTGTTTTCACAACCCCTTACTGTTTGCACTCATTCATAATACCCACAAAACAGGTTTGAAGCTGCTCAGTCCAACAGGATGTCAGCTGCAGTTCCAAAGAAGCTATGGGTTCATGTTTTACCAAAGGAGAGATGCTTCCATTCCCAGCCTTGGAAATGTAGGACTTGTTTAACAGCCCTCTATTTAGAAAGTGCTGCTGAATTTGAGAAAACTTAGAGAATGGCTCTGAGTTTCTTATCAAAACTGCTTTAGTAATCTTTTGCTTATCAGTCCTGAGAAGATGTGTTAAAACCAGCTTGGCGACTTTTTTTTTTTAATATAGCAAGCTGGAGGGCCTTGAGAAGAGAGTTTTGAAACAATATCAGTGTTGGAACCAAAATGGAACGCTTTTGAACAAGAATCCTCCTATATGTCTCTGGGTTTGGAGGACTCATCTGTTAAAAGGCAAGTTTTCATGGTAGGACTGAATTAGCAGTGATAGGTTTTCCTGTGGTAGCAGCAACAAGCAAAGGCAGGGTTTCACCAAGCACTTGGAAGATGGTTTCTTTTGTGTGGATACCTTCGCATTTACAGTCCTGTGCCCATGCCTGCCCCCCTCCCCTGTGATTTACTGAATTCGGTTTAGAAGCAGTCTTTATACAGATGCTTAACGACTTTGTGCTCTAATGGTAGAGAAATACAGTTTTCAGATGAGAGCTGTCTCTAAGGATTACGTTGGGAGTCACGGAGTTATTACTCAAGTAGTAACAGTCAATAATAATAACCGTCACTCAGGCGACTTGGAGGGATGAGTTAATGATTTCATATTAAGGTTTTAGAAGATGTTTGCCTCTGAAGCCACGAGTTTCAGCTGAGTTGCCAAAGGAAAGCAGCAAGTTAATTCATGTTGCTCCATCATTAATCCACAGAAAATAAAAGTTCAGGTGGTCCTGATCTAGCATATCTCAATTCTGAGTTTTCTTTGAAAGCTGAGTTCTTGCCTTTTTCTAGAAAAATGCTCCAGCTTTTAAAGTAAATAATGCAGCCTGGGCAGGCGGCTGTCTCACGTGAAAGCCTGTGGTGGTGAACGCAGGATAGCTCCGTGCGGTGTCTTAGTACAGAACTGTATTGTTCCGCCACTGTGCCCTTTGCTTTGTCATTTCTCAGTTGAGCAGGGCCTCCGGCCTCCTGAAATGTCAGCCTAGCCCTCAAACTTGTGTGCTTTTCCCTTTTGATTACCTTGGTTGCCGGCCAGCCTCGTATTTGACACGTCCAGCACGGGCAGTGGAGTTGCTTCTTGGTGTCGAGCTGTTAATCTTTTGATTATTTCCTGTCACTTTCCCCCGTGATTGATCCTCTTGAGCCCAAGGTGAGGAGGGGTGGAATTATGAAAATGACTTTGAAAACCACTTTGAAAAGGAGAATAAAAGGACTTGGGTCTCACCTGAGACTACAAAGCGATGGAAAAAGCACAGTCTGTTTTGCAATGCAGAACCTCAGCACCCACTGAGTGGGTTCCAGTGGACACTTTGCAGGAGAAGTGGAGAGGGTTTTCCTGGTGTTTTTGCGGTGACTTTGTGTCCAGGTGTGTGGGGTGACGGTGAAGAGAGCTCACGGGTGGTCTGCAGTTCAGTTCTATGGCAAGGCTGCAGAACGGGGTCCTCTTTCCTTCAGGATTACAAATATGATTCTTTTTGAGTTGTAGGCTTTCCCATATATTCTCTCCCAGGTATCTCCTCTACCTCGTGTGCAGTTCACTGATTCTTGCTCCAGCTCTGCCCCCACCCCTGACCCACCCACTGGAATTTGAGAAGAAACTGACAGAACCTCAGTTGTTCATATATTTTTAGCTTGTCCTTCTTTTTGCCCCCATTTGTTAACATTGTGGTAAAAAAGAAAGGTATGAAATTCGCTATCGTGATGCTTTTTAAGCGTGCGATCCAGTGGCATTGCCTACATTCACAGCGTTGCACAACCGTCACCATGGTCTGCTCCAACATTTTCATCACCCTGAACAGACACCCTGCAGTTGTTAAGCAATAACTCCCCACGTCCACCTTTAGCCTCTGATCCACTTTCTGTCTCCTATCTGCCCGTTCTAGATATCTCATACGAATGGGATCGATATGTCCTCCGAGGGTCTGGCTTGTTTTCGCTGGGCGTAAAGTTCTCAGAGTTCGTCCACGCTGTCTCGTGCGCCAGGACTTCGTTTCTCGTTGTGCCTGAATAATACCCCATTGTCTGCGTGGACTGCAGACAATGTTTATCCGTTCATCGGGTGATGGACATTTGGGTTGGTTCCACATTGGCTAGTTTGAATAATGACGCCGTGAACATGGTTATAAAAGTGTCCATTGGAATCCCTGGCTTCAGTGCTTTGGGGTATATGTATATGTATGTACCTATATGTAGACGTGTGTGTAAGAGTGGACTTGCTGGGCCACGTGGGAGCTCCATGTTTAACATTTTGCAAAACTACTGAACTGGTTTCCACCGTGGCACCATTTTATATCCCCAATAACAACACACGAGGATTCCAGTTTCTCCACATTTTTGCCAGCTCTTGTTATCTACCCCCCCCCTTTTTTTTAAGTATTTTAATTAGTTTATTTGTCTGGCTGCTCTGGGTCTTGGTTGCATCACTCAGGATCTTCGACCTTAGTTGCGGCATGAGGGATCTGGTTCCCTGCCCAGGGGTCAAACCCAGGCCCCTGCATTGGGGGCTCAGAGTCTTAGTTACTGGGCCACCAGGGGAGGCCACTATTCTCAGTGTGTTATTAGAACCTCCCTAGTGGATCTGGAGTGGTGTGTTGTGGCTTTGATTTCCAGTTCCCTGATGACTGAGCGTCTTTTCCTGTGCCTGTTGGTCAGGTGTGCATTTCCTTTAGAGATATACCTCTCAAGACCTCTGCATTGTCCATTTTTATATATGTTTTATAATGCCTAATAGTGAAGAAGTGAAGTCGCTCAGTCATGTCCGACTCTTTGAGACCCCATGGACTGTAGCCTACCAGGCTCCTCTGTCCATTGGGTTTTCCAGGCAGTAGTCCTGGAGTGGACTGCCATTTCCTTCTCCAGGGGATCTTCCCAACCCAGGTCTCCCACATTGTAGACAGACGCTTTACCATCTGAGCCACCACGGAAGTCCAATGCTTAATAGTAGTATATAGTTTATAAAAAATATACATATGCCTGGATATATGCAGTGTCTTTTAAAGATGGAAGGTGTTTTTTTAAAAGTTTGGAGACCATTATTAGGAACTATAGCAATGATCTATTTTATTTCTTGGTGCCTAACCTTAGCAGGAAAATATCCATGATAATTCCTAAGCTTTCTTGGGTGGGGTGAGGGGGGGTTGTGAATCTTATTTGATCAAATGTAATATGTTTACCGGAGCCTCCATATGAAACTAACCACAGGGTCCCAAGACTGTCTTTGGGGTTGTTTTCTTTTGGTACATAAGAAAGGAGATCTCTTTGGATGGTTTTCAAGTTAGACTTGCCTCTGCTCAATCCTATTTTGTGGTTCATAGTGGCATTTTAGGGTTCTAGTGTATCTTATTAAGAGATAGAGAGAGCTTTTCATGCCATGTCACATAGGGGAGCCAGAAGGCCTAGAATGACTGAATCAAAAGGGAGAGGCTTAGCTCTAAAATAATAATAATGATGGTGATGATAACCATTATTTTTACTATGTCATTTATGAAACGAATTTGATTGTATGAAAAGATGAGCTTTGCGGCGTGGGGATTGAACTGGCCTCTCTCTTGACCCAGTAAGAGTGTTTCAGGCCTTGGGGGCTGATTTAAGGAAAAAAAGCTTGGTTGTCCTATTCTTGTTCTCTTCTCTGAAAGTGAACTCTGTGCAGTTACCCCAAAATGCCAGCTTCTGTCAAGGGCGTGACATCACCATCCTAGCACATCCTGGTGCTTTTCTTGGAAAGTGTCCACACTGGCAGGCGTTTTCCAAATAAAACATTTGTGTCGGTAAACAAGTGTTTTACCCAGCAGCCCAAGTGGAGAATTTTAAAACCAGTGTTTGTTTTGCCAGCAAACATTTTGTTTCAATCCTTGCAGCTAAACAAGTGGGTAGGATTTAAGTGGCCTGCTAGTAAAAACAAAGGCAGAACCATTCTCAGAAAACTTCAGCTGAGCAGAAATCTAGCTGCTGTTAGTGTGAGTTTAGACATTTTGGGGAAGTAACTGGTCCCATCTACTGAGTTCTGTACTTAGTTTCAGAGTGGAAGATCTTTGGTTTGGGTAAAGGCTCTGAATTTTCTTTTAGAGGTGAAAGATGAAGAAATATAAAAGAATCATTAAAAAGATTAGCTTTGCATATTTCAGTGTTACGGCTCGCCTTTGAATGCGCCTAGACCATCGCCAGCTGTTCGCCCTGCATTTGCTCCCTCCTTTCTAGTTACTTGAATGGTGATTCCTCCCATGTCGCATCCTCCAGCATCCAGATTAATCATCAGCCTTCCTCTTGTGACTTTTATAAAAGTGGTAATAGTATAATTGGGCTTTAGTGAGCTAGTGTTACTTTTATTTAGGGTTCCTTATAATTGAGCGGTCTTACATCTTTAATGGATTATCTTTTGAAGTATATTTTTTATATTTGAAAGTTTGCTTGTGATGTGCTATTCTTTTTAAAAAGCAGCCCTCTTTTCCCATTCAGGACGTAGGTACCTTCTTAAGAAGATAGACTTTAGAGAATAGAACATATACGCAGAAGGGTGTAAAAAATTACAGCTATACATGTTTTAATTAGCAGGTGGACGTGCACTAACCCCCATCTCGATTTAAGAAATAGAATGTGGCCTTGGGACATCCTGTGTTTTAAAATCAGGTCCCTCTTCTGGCCATAGAAAGTTTACAGCTGTGTAGCCATCCTTAAACGACATCATCTCATTTTGCAAGTGTTAGGTGTATATTACACTTTACCTGTTTGTTTTCATCAATGATATAATCTCAAGATTTAATCACGTTCTGCCTGTACCTGTGGCTCGTTTGTTGTCATTGTTCAGGGTTGCTGCCCTGTTGATGGACATCTGAACTGTTTCCAGCATTTGACTCTTACTACAAAGGCTATCAAGGACATCCATATATATATATACACATTATTTTATATATATATATATATATATATCCTACTTATATATATTTACATTTTTATATATATATATATCCTATTTATTGTTGATTAGTCCCTGACTCGTGTCTAACTCTTTATGACCCCATGGACTGTAGCCTGCCAGGCTCCTCTGTCCTTGGGATGGTACAGTGGGTTGCCATTTCCTAGTACAGCTGTGCAGAAGAGTTTCTGGGATGCATGTGGTGTGGGCGGTGGATTTGTTGGGTTGCAGGGTATTTGTATTTTTAATTGTATTTAAATCTGTTTGACATTTTTTTAGCTTCACTGTAATTCCAACCTGTGTTTGGTTCAGTTTGTTCTTCTCACAGTGAATGGAACTCTTACTGTTCCCCACATTCACCAGAAACCAAGTTCTGACACCAAGTTGTCAGACTTTGTCATGTCTGCCAGGCTGGCAAATAAGAAATGGTGCCTTATTCTGGTTTTGTTTTCCCCTGATTCATAATAAGGCTTATATTGGCCATTTTGATGCCCTTTTTTCAAGTATTTTCCCATTTTTCTATGGATTGTCTTTTTCTTCCTAATCTGTAGACTTCTTTTATATGTTCTGTTTAATATATAGACTTTCTTTATATATTCTGTTCATACAGAATGAGTCTGTACTCGATTATAGGTGTTGCAAATAATCTCTCCTACTTTGACTTGTCTTTTTACTTCATCCTTTGGATGCTCACAAGCTCTTAATTTTTTAAAAATTATTTATTTATCTGGGGTTGTTCAGGTCTCCCCTGTTGGTGGGCTGCTCCCTAGCTGGGGTGCACAGGCTTTTTCTTGTGCTCCTCTTTCGGCACCGGGCTTAGTCACTCCACAGCATGAGGGCCCTTCCCAAACCAGGAGTTAAACCCGTGTCTCCTGCATTGGCAGGCAGATTCTTTACTACTGAGCCACCAAGGAAGCCCACAAACTCTTAATTTCAGTATTACTTGATTTCTCAGTGTTTTACTTTGTTATCAATACTTTTCTATCTTGTTTAAAAAGTTCTTCCCTATCCCAGTTTATGAAGCTCTTCTCCTGTATTCTTTGGAGTTGTGCCTTTCACATCTGATCTGTTGTAATTTAATCATCTGCAAGTGATTTTTGTGAATGTGCCATCTTTTGTCTTAAGGGATATCTGGCTGTGCAAGGTGCAGTTTGCTTATCTGTGTGTGCGTATCGCCAGGACTGCTGACCGCCGGTGTCCTCAGCCACGTGGCCACCTGTGCCCGTCTCTTGCGGCATTCTCCACTCCATCCCACCGGTCGACCCCCCTTAGTTATCACAGCCTCCTGATGCCTGGAGAGGCATGGGCTCCCATGAAGCATGTCTCAGTGTTCGTGGCTTTTTGCCCTTCCATATAAATTTTAGAAGCAGAACAGGTTCCCTCACAGAACCTGGTGGATTTATTATTAGGACTGCACTGAATCTGTAGACCTGACATGTTTACAATAGCAAGTCCACCACATCAAAAGGCGGCGTGTAGTCTTTAAAGAAGGGTGCCCCAAATAACAGAAAATAAAAATAAATCAAGAATGGCACTCAGCTTCCTGGGTTCAGACACTGACCCCACTTTTTACTGGCCACAAGGCCCTGAAGAACCTCAGTTTCCTTATTTGTAAACTAGGGATCCTAATAGTACCTGCCTATAGGGTGATCGAGAGGACTGAATGATTAAACATGTTGCATATAACATGTGGAAGGTGCTTAGAATACTGTCTGGCATGCAGTAAGTACACATTGCATAAGTACATGAGCACTGATTTCCAAACGTGCTTATTTATATCATTTTCAGTGTCCCACAAAAGTTTTAGAATATTCCGTATAAAATGATATATAAGATTTCCCTGGTGGTCCAGTGTGTAAAACTCTGCTCTTCCAATGCAGGAGGCATGGGTTCCATCCCTGGTTAAGAAACTGAGAGTCCACCTGTCAAGTGGTGTGGCCAAAAAAACAACAAAAAAGTATGTAAAACACACAGAATACCAGTGCACGAGGTATGGGTCCCATCCCTGGTTAAGAAACTAAGACTCCACCTGTCAGTGGTGTGGCAAAAAGAAAAAAGTATGTAAAATACATAAAATATGTTGCTACTTACAAGCATGATGTATAGAAATATGTGTAATAATATTCCCAGGAACATTAAGCATTTGATACTATTGTAAATGGTTTTTTAAAAGCTGTTCTGGCGTGTCCAGTATTGTTGTGCGTTTTGTGAGCTGACTGTGGTTATCTCTGATGAAGAAGTATGAAGTGCTCGTGTTGCACGAGATGCTGCTTGGAGTGGACAAGAAGTGTGGCGTCCTCTGTCTGGGTGGCTGCCCACACTCCTTGGTTTCATAGGATTGCACAGTCTCCCATTTTGCACAATTTTAAAGTGTTGTATCCCATACGAACGTTCTGGAAAGCTGGTTGGTTCTGTCTTACATATCAGGCTGCTTTCAGCTTGGTTACTTCTTCTCAGTTTTTGAAATCATTCGAGTTCCACGCTTGATCAGGTGCCTGAGACCCTTGTGGGTTTCCTTTCCCCTAAATTCTGTCCTAAAGATGCCACACCCTTTGGGATTGGAGTCACAGTTTCACAACTCAGCTCACATCCTGTAAAGCAACAGTTCTCCGGATGAAAACTCACGTTGTTTTTTTGCTGTTTATCATGTGTCACATACGTCTCTGAAGAGTTATAATTTAAAAAAAGAAAGAAAAGAGAACATTTATATACATATATATCTATGTATATATACTCAATGGTAAAGGATCTGCCTGCCAATACTGGAGACGTGGGTTCAGTCCTTGACTCGGGAAGATCCCCTGGAGAAGGAAATGGCAACCCACCCCAGTATTCTTGCCTGGGAAATCCCATGGACAGAAGAGCCTGGCGGCCTATAGTCCATGGGGTCACAAAAGAGTCAGACACGACTCAGTGACTAAACAACAGCAAAAAAAAAAAAAAAAAAAATATATATATATATATGTATGTATGTATATGCATATACGTATGTGGAGAAGGCAATGGCACCCCACTCCAGTACTCTTGCCTGTAAAATCCCATGGACAGAGGAGCCTGGTAGGCTGCAGTCCGTGGGGTCACTAGAGTCGGCTTCACTTTCACTTTTCACTTTCATGCACTGGAGAAGGAAATGGCAACCCACTCCAGTGTTCTTGCCTGGAGAATCCCAGGGACGGGGAAGCTTGGTGGGCTGCCATCTATGGGGTCACACAGAGTCGGATACGACTGAAGCGACTTAGCAGTAGCAGTGTGTATGTGTGTATATGTGTATGTAAAAAATATATATATATATGTATATATATTCACACAGGTTCCCTTCAGCTTCCCTGCCTCTGGTTTCCGTTCTCAGCCTTCTGGTCACATGGGAGATCTGCCCCACGTGGGAGGTGAAGCCCCAAACTCTGTATGATTTCACTTTGCGTCACAGGAGGCAGAAACTCAAAGTGAAACCCAGGAGAAAACCAATGTGTTCTTAATGGTTTTTACCCAAACCATAAATCCGTCTCTTGGAGGGAGAGGGGAAGCACCCAGCGTCTGATCGGGTTTCTCTAGCATGTTCCAGGCGGTGTCTGTTGGTTCAGTGATTATCTTCTGGGACTCACTCACTCGGGATGTTTACTGCGGATGCAGATTCCTGGGCCTGACCTAGACCAAGGGAAGAAGACAGCGGGGAGGAGGAGGAGGCAGGGATTTGCATGTTTTTAAATTACTCTGACGGTACTAACAGGCAGATGGTGTGGGACCGGGTAACAGTGCTGATGGCGTGGTGGGCTCAGATTTTCACTGATCACCTACCGTTTAATGGACAATTTCAGAGAGACTTAATCAGGGTAGTAACACCTCTTATGCTCCATGTGTCAGGCACTTGATGTTTAAGCCTGCGAGTAAATTACTATTATTAGCCCCATTTTACAGAACAGGAAACGGAGGCGTGGAGAGGTTAAATAAATTGCTCAAACATCTGAAGGGCTTCCCAGGTGGCACAGTGGTTAAAGAATCTACCTGCCGACGCAGTCAGATGCAAGAGACATGGGCTCGATCCTTGGGTCAGGAAGATCCCCTGGAGGAGGAAATGGCAACCCGCTCCAGTATTTTTGCCTGGGAAGTCCCATGGACAGAGGAGCCTGGCGGGCTACAGTCCATGGGGTCACAAAGAGTCAGACACGAGTGAGCACTGCACACAGCACACATGTGATGGGGAACTGTCATTGTCTGTGTGGATCCTCAGAGTAAAATCCTGCCCTTTCTTTTTTATAAACTAAGCTGGGCTCTAGCAGGAATGGACCTGAAGGGTCCAGTTGGATCAGAGTCAGACCTTCGTACTGTGCCCTGTGCCTTATGAATCACCCGTTTGCTCAGCAAGCGTTTGGAGGTCCCACGGCTTGAGAAAGGGACTGGGGACAGGAAGGCACACTCCAGGAAGCACAGTGTGTCAGATGCGTTTGCGACTTCTCAGCATGTGCCGCGGACAGAGGAGAGGATGGCAGGGAGGAAGAGCGGGGCTTCCCCCGTTAAGCTGTTGTCTGTGCTAAGTGTTTGCAGGTAATTATTCATTGTCCCTCACAGGAATCCTCTTCAACGGCTTCAGCTGACCACTGCCTGCACGGACTTAGGAACGTAAAGAAACTCACCCGCGGTCGCACACCCCCTGGGCTATGATAGGAAGACAGTGCCTGTGTCTCTCCAGAACCCAACCTTGAGCCACATACCCTCAAACAGGATTTTCTGTTTTCTAGGGGACAGTTACCATCCACCTGATAGTGACCCACTCAGCCCAGTCACTAAATCACTCTGAGTTTTCGAGAGATCGTTCCCTGGCCTCCCCACTTGGTTCTATTGTCCCTGCCTGGCCCCTGGGCCAGGTAGGAATCCTTCAGCGCTCATTTGATGATGACCACATTCACAACAGACCGAGGGATGTCTAGGGCCTGGAGGAGGCCCAGAGCTGGTTTTGCTTTGCTGAATTGTGTGTGTGTGTTTGGCCGCCTCGGGTCTAGCTGCGGCTGGCAGGATCACTTGTGGCAGTGCGGAGACTCTCTGGCTGGGGTGTGCAGACTCGGTGGCTTTGCAGTAGGGGGCATCTTAGTTCCCGGACCAGGACTTGAACGCGTGGTCCCCTGCATTACAAGGCAGATTCTTAACCACTGGACCACCAGGCAAGGCCCCCAGAACTGGTCTCTGAATGCGCACCCTAGCTTTGCCCACAAGTACACCACATGTTCACACTGGGCAGAGATGGGGCGGCTGTCTGTGTCCTGAGAGCGCTCCTTAATTTTCCTGACGGATGTGCAGCCTCTGGCATTGTGCCATATGCATACAGGCATTCAATATGATTATTTTTGAACCTCTTTAGGATCATAGAGTGTTTGGTCATGAAAACATCCAGCTCGATTTCTCCCTCTTGCTGAAAAGGGAAGGAAAAACCTTACACATTGAGAGACTCGCTCCAGGTAACTAGCTAGAGGCAAGTCTAGAACCTAGTTCCCTGCACCAGAAGTAACTTCCTTCTGCCTCTTTGATCCCGTTTCATGCCGGCACTGCTCTCATCAAGCTGAATCATGTTGTGAATAAGCCCTAAGAATTTCCACTTCAAAATGATTCATATGGCAGGGCTTTCTTTTGGAAGGCAGGCTGCTGATAAAATTATTTTGTTTCTAATCGTATGATGACTTTCCTTGGTGGCTCAGCAATAGTTAGTTTGCCTGCAATGCAGGAGATTCGGGTTCAATCCCTGGGTTGGGAAGATATCCTGGAGAAGGAAATGACAACCCACTCCAGTATTCCTGCCTGGAGAATCCCATGGACAGAGGAGCCTGGTGGGTGGATGATGGGAGAGAGTCTTCTGAAATATCACCAGGCCCACTGCAGAGGTCCACACCCAGCAAAGTGGGAAATCTCCTTATGGATATTCCATTTGCTTATACAAGTTTTCAGTGGAAAAGAAGAAAACCTAACAAAAAGGTACTCTAGCGTTGTGAACGTCTTTATGACTTTTTAATCTTCAAGGCCCCTGACCTTATGATCGAGGCCTCAGACATACAAGTGTGGGCTGTAACTTACGCCTCCCTCTGACCCGATGTCCTTGGAGAATGGGCCTGTGAGTGGAGGAGACCTAAGAAAGAATCCGTTCATTGAGTTGGCTGTTTCATTCATTAAAAATGACCCCACCAGTGGGGACCAGTGAAGGCGGCCGCATCAGGGCCCAGGCCTGTGACTCCAGGCTTTGTCTTCTGCTCTGCTCCATGCAGATTCTGCCACATCGGCGTCCTCAACCGAGCCCGGGGCCTTTTTCTGTACTCCTCAACATTTCTATTTCTTTTTGCCTTCAACATTTTGTTGAAGTGTAACGTGCCCACAGAATGGTATACACAGATAAGCAAGGTCCTACTGTATAGCACGGGGAACTATATTCAACACCTATTGATAAACCATAATGGAAATGAACATGAAAAAGAAGAGATATATGTATAAGTGAATCACTTTACTATACAGCAGAAATTAATACATTATAATCCAACTATAGTTCAAGGAACTTTTTAAAATAAAAAACATGTTTAAAAATAAATTTTTATTTAAAAAAGATGAGTATACAGCATAAAGGGACAGCTCCCTGCATTTTCACCAGATGAACCAACCCTCAAGAGCTTTTGAGTGCCACAGGCCTGGTTTCTGAATCTCGTGTCGCCTTCACCCTCTGTGGCACCGAGGGTAAATTATGGGACCTTTTTGCACCTTAGTTTTCTCACCTGGTAGTTGCTTTCCATGGGTGTTTGTGGAGAGTAAAATAACATATGTTGCACACCCAGAGTTCTTCCTTTTTTCTAATCCCAGGAGAGCCTCTGCAAACCAACACTCTCAAAGTGGGTAGCTGGAAGCATGTAATGTTATGTAACTATTCACATGTGTTTGGAAATGTAGTTGACAATATAGACCATTGAAAACAAATGACTGAGACTGATTTTGGCTCAGTGTCTTCAAGGAGAAACTTGGTTTGAAGTAGGTTAAAGTTTCACCCAGTTTGTCGGTACTCATTCACATATGTGGGAGAAGACTATTGAGAGTCCCTTGGACTGAAAGTCGATCAAACCAGTCAATTCTAAAAGAAATCAACCTTGAATATTCACTGGAAGGAGTAACGCTGAAACTGAAGCTTCAGTACTTTGGCCACCTGATGCAAAGAGCCTATTCATTAGAAAAGACCCTGATGCTGGGAAAGATTGAGGGCAGGAGGAGAAGGGGACAACAGAGGATGAGCTGGTTGGATGGCATCACTGACTCAGTGGACATGAGTTTGAGCCAGCTCTGGGAGATGGTCAAGGACAGGGAAGCCTGGAGCGCTGCAGTCCATGCGGTCTCGAAGAGTCGGACATGACTGAGCAGCTGAACAACAGCAAATTCATATATACCTCACTTCATGCCCAGAAAGCTCAGTCACTGAGTTGTGTCTCACTCTGCAGCCCCATGGACTATAGCCCTCCAGGCTCCTCTGTCCATGGGATTCTCCAGGCAAGAATACTGGAGTGGGTAGCCGTTCTCTTCTCCAGATCTTCCCAACCCAGGGATCAAACCTGGGTCTCCAGCATTGCAGGCAGATTCTTTAACATCTGTGCCACCAGGGAAGCCCTTCATTTCAAAAAGGGAATCATAAAAATATGCATAGTAAAACAGTATTTAAAAATCAGTAAAGTGAAAGAATTTCACTTTCCGTCTCCAGCGGATCTTCCCAACCCAGGGATTGAACCCTGGTCTCCTTCACTGTAAAAATCAGTAAGGTGGTAAAAATAAAGAAGGAAGGAAAAAAAAAATTAAAACATATTTTAAAGAAAAGAATATAAGAAAAGGAAATAAGGAGGTGAACTGGGGTTAAAGTAGAAATGTGAACTGAATCTTGGAATGAGGTTGATTCCCAAGATGATGTCGTGAAATCCAGGCCATTTGCTCAACAGGGACAACAGAGGATGAGCTGGTTGGATGGCATCACTGACTCAGTGGACATGAGTTTGAGCCAGCTCTGGGAGATGGTCAAGGACAGGGAAGCCTGGAGCGCTGCAGTCCATGCGGTCTCGAAGAGTCGGACATGACTGAGCAGCTGAACAACAGCAAATTCATATATACCTCACTTCATGCCCAGAAAGCTCAGTCACTGAGTTGTGTCTCACTCTGCAGCCCCGTGGACTATAGCCCTCCAGGCTCCTCTGTCCATGGGATTCTCCAGGCAAGAATACTGGAGTGGGTAGCCGTTCTCTTCTCCAGATCTTCCCAACCCAGGGATCAAACCTGGGTCTCCAGCATTGCAGGCAGATTCTTTAACATCTGTGCCACCAGGGAAGCCCTTCATTTCAAAAAGGGAATCATAAAAATATGCATAGTAAAACAGTATTTAAAAATCAGTAAAGTGAAAGAATTTCACTTTCCGTCTCCGCGGATCTTCCCAACCCAGGGATTGAACCCTGGTCTCCTTCACTGTAAAAATCAGTAAGGTGGTAAAAATAAAGAAGGAAGGAAAAAAAAAATTAAAACATATTTTAAGGAAAAGAATATAAGAAAAGGAAATAAGGAGGTGAACTGGGGTTAAAGTAGAAATGTGAACTGAATCTTGGAATGAGGTTGATTCCCAAGATGATGTCGTGAAATCCAGGCCATTTGCTCAACATGGGCCCCAGAGCTGGCTTTGGCTTCTGAGCACTCAAAGCAGATGGGGGAAATGATTGACAGTAAGACTCAGAGGGTCCTTGTGAGGCGAAAGCAAACCAGTTGAGCAGGAGAAACTCGATTTTTCTCTTGGTACCAAGACCTTCCTTCTGTGGGTCTTCACAAGGAGAATGTGATGGAACATGGTGTGATGCCCTGTAACTGATCAGAAGCTCTGCTCTATAATGCTGTCTTAGCCTCTGCCTCTCCATACACATGTGGCCCAAAGCCAACATCTAATTTAGTAAAAGCAGTTTTATAAACGACCGTAAACTAATGAAATTCTATTCTCCAGTTTATTTCAATGATGTGATGAAAATCAATACAGGCTGGTTATGCATAACAGCTCTGTTCACTTGTGAAGTTTCCAAAACTACCAAGCGGCAGCCTGGTATGTGGGAATTCAATGTTTGGGCTGGACGGGGCAAGAAGAATTTTTGACCTCCCTTCTAAAGAAGACACTGAAGAATCTTTAGGACGTGCCTGGGAAGAGGGGCTAGGAGAAACCAAAGTGAAGTGGGCTTTCTTGGTGTGAGCTGTAATCTGAGAGACCGTTCAGGCTGGGCCTGCGGGACTTGACTTCGCGGGCAGGAGAAATGTGCTTCACTGGAAAAATTGTAGTTCCTCACCACCGAGGAGCAGGCTCAGGGGTCAGGCCAAGAGATCAGTTTGGGGTAGGTTGAGTTTGCAGTCTCCCTCATTGGGAAGTTATGTTTTCCACACACATACACATGCGCGCACTGTAAACTTGTCCCTTGTCATTATATTACACAGAGTATCTGACAGATTCTGTCAGCCAAGTGAGAGCATATACACAGAAGCAAATGATGAGAAGTGGGTTTTTTGAAATTTGAAACTCAGATGTTTTCGAATAAAACCACCCTTAATAGTAGCAGCAAATAGGGTGTTTTCTCGTCATCACTAGTAAAGCAGTGGGTCTCGCAGTCTTTCCTTTATAATAATTGTACTTATTTATTTAGGCTGTGCTGAGTCTTCATTGCCGAATGGGCTTTTCTCTAGCTCGGCGAGCCGGCTTCTCATTGCAATGGCGTCTCTCGTTGCAGAGCACAGACTCTAGAGCATGTGAACTTTTTAGCAGTTGCACCAGGTGGGCTCAGTAGCTGTGACTCCCAGGCCCTGGAGCGCAGGCTCAGTAGCTGTGGTGCATGGGCTTGGTTGCCCTGCAGCACGTGGGATCTTCCTGGACCAGGGATCAAACCTGTGTCTCCTGCATCAGCAGGAGGATTCTTTCACACTGAATCACCAGAGAAGCCCAGTCCTCGCAGTCTTGTATGTTACATGTCATCGCATGTCTTCATAAGTGCAGACAGTGGAACTCAGAGGGTTTGGGCCCTTTGTCTACATTGTCAGCTGATAAGAGATGGAAGCAGAGTCTGTGCCTGTTTGTCACACCTTCGCTGGAGGTAGTCTTTCCTCTTTTAAGGAAAGAGTGTCTCTTACCTGTCTCTCTCCCCACATCCACACTGGAGGTAGGACCTGGCCTTGCTGCTCTCTTGCAGGGCATCTGTGGACCACGTTCTCGTGCAGATGCAGAGGGCAGTGGTGAGGAAGCCCTCACATCCAGGCTGGGAATGTTCTACTGCAGAGGCAGCCAGGCGCAAGGGGAGCAGCATCATCTGCAGCAGGAGTCTGGACAGTGTGGAGCCTGGTCAACCAGCTGAGCCCACCCAGAGGGGACTAGAGAGCACTGGAAAACCGTGGCAAGGCCACTTTCCCTGTACCGTCTTTCTGCACGACCAGTTACAATTGCAAACACTTCTGTCTTTGTGGGCACAGATTTTAGCTGGAGGGGACCTCTTGGGGCCTGTAAATGTCTTAACTGGGAGGTGTGCTGAGCCTAATCTAGGGGCCCAGCACACTTCTGAATTCATAGCCATTTGGGTTTCTGTGGCAGGTACCATGTAGGTCCCAGAGACCCTGAGTTATATGATGGACTCCCTCACCTCCCCCAGAGAGCTTTCTCCACCAACAGCCAGGAAGCCCTGTGACCTGTGGTCAGACCCCAGTGCTGTGACTGCTTAGTTTATCAACCCCTCCAGCACGCTTAGTCGCTCAGTCATGTCCGACTCTTTGAGGCCGCATGGACCGTAGCCCGCCAGGCTCCTTGGTCTGTGGGATTTCCCAGGCAAGAATACTGGGGCAGGCTGCCATTTCTGCAGTCTAAAAACCTGTGCCCGATTCTGGAATCTCTCAGAGCCTTAGGAGCTGGAGATACGTCTCTTCTAAAAGGAGAGCACCTTGGCGTCCGCACCCACAAAGAGTCAATTCCAAATGGAACTGGGGCCCTGGCTGGCCAGATTTTTGTGCTGCATTTTCACCACGTTCATGGTGCTCTGTTCTTTGAAACAGCCACTATCTGTGCAGCCCACAGAGCCTACAGGGGTGGCCGGCCACCGTAGGCCGTGTGTGGGGAACAGCCGCTGAGCATCTGTCTGAATTCAAAACGTGGATCTCGACCCGTTTCCTCTGGGTGGTTACTTCTCTTGGAAAATGACTTGCTTCACTCGGCTGGCCAGCGGAGCCCCGCGCTGTGCGAGTGATGTCTGGACCTCTCACGCTCCTCTCCTTTCCTGGGGCTGCTCCTCCTAGCTTTGCAAACTCATAGCCTCTCAGCCTCCACCTCTGGCTCGGCTTATCAGCCGTCCTTAACCTTTGTCCTGTTATCTTGGCGGAGCTCCACGCACTCGTGGTGCAGCAGGAAGAGAGGACCTCTGTGTTCAGAGCAGTGGTCCTCCAGCCCGCTGGTAACTCTTTCCACCCTGTTTTTTTTTTTTTTTTTTTTTTGGCTGTGCCATGCAGAGACCCCTGGACACCCCAGGGAAGGCCCTCCACGGGGTCTATCAGGGCCCTTCCCCAGCTTTCCTGATGTCTTGGTTTGCCTTTGGGGAAAGCCATTCCAGTCGGGTCTTTATGGCTGCAGGTGTTTTCAGCCGGCTTCTCCCTGGCAACACCTGGCATTTCATGGTCCTCTCGCTTCCCATCCTTAAGGCAAGGCACGCAGGCAGGGCAGACCTTCAGCAGAGCGGGGCAGCTCAGAGGTGTCTGAACAAAGCAGACACAGTTCAATTTGTTGGTCGGTTTTAATGTCAGCCTCTCTGAAGAGAGTCCAAATCCGTATTTCAAGTAGAGGTCAAACCAGTCAGAGGGACCCTGCTGGGATGATTTCCAGAAAGTGCTGTGTCCGACTCTTTGTGACCCCATGCCAGGCTCCTCTGTCCATGGAATTCTCCAGGCAAGAATACTGGAGTGGGTTACCATTCCGTTCTCCAGGGGATCTTCCCGACCCAGGGGTTGAACCTGGGTCTCTAGCTTTTCAGGCAGATTCTTTACCGTCTAAGCCACCTTCAGAAACAGGTGATAAAGCAGGGACTTTGGGGCCGGACAGGCTCACTCTGATCCTGTGAGATCCAATCCCACTAACTCTCCTGTCTGCAAGACTGGGGGTGGCGGGGCAGATATCTGCCTCAGGGAGTGTGGCAAAGGTTAAGTGCAATCCTATAGGCAGACCACATGGTTCAAGATGGAGTCAGCGGTCTCAGGACACGGTAATTTCCTTTTGTTCCGGCTTCACAATCCAGACCTGTTTGCAGGGCAAGCTGCTGCGGCTCGGAACAATTCCCTGCAGTCAGCCTTGCAGCCGCCAAGCTAAGGAGAGCCTGTCGAGGGCTTATCCTCGGCGCTGGGCAAACGGAAGGGAGCAGGGGTGACACCCTGAGTTGCCAGGAGAGCGCAGGGTGGCTGGAGGCAGAGGGGGACCAAGAGGAGTGGTTGCGGGTGTCTGCGCCCAGCCTGCAGGCCCCTGAGCGGCTTTCTCCTCTTTGCCTGGCTCAGTCCCCCGGGAATCTGCACCCGGGCCCCCCTCCTGGTGACGCACAGCTGCTGGGGGCGCTGCGTGGCCACGTGGGCCCTGTCAAGTGCTTTCTGGCAGCTCTGAGTCCCCGGGAGGGCTTTAAGATTTCAAGAAGTGAGAATGCTCAGCCCTGGGAGCTGCGGTGGGCGGCCTGAAGGCAAGCCCCAGCTTCCTGTAGCTCTGGACCTCCAGCCAGTCACCCTCTGACCCCAGTCTCCTCCTGTGTACATGGGGGCTGTGCGTGCTGGGCGCACATGCTCTGGCCCTCCCCATGGGGGCCGAATGTGTCTGAAACCAGCTCTCCAGGCCACCTCCACCTCCTGCACCACCCCCCAGGCAGTACCACCTGCCAGGATGAGTGCTGGGCGGAGGGGGAAACTCCAACGACCAGCACCTCCCCAGCTCCAATGCGGCTTTGAGAAGTTGTCATCTGGGGACCCTGTTCTGCATAACTGTGACCACGGCTGGCTGAAACAGCTCAGCAGTTCCCAGCACAGCCCAGGGACCCCATCGCTTCCCACGCGGCCCAGCCTTTCTCAGCCTCCACGGTGAACCTCCTTCTCTTCTGAGACATGGGCTGAGAGCTAGAAACTCATGAATGAATCTTTCACTTTCGGTGTCTTCTTCCTGAATGAGTCGTCACTTCAATTTTTTTTTTTCTCCTAACTCTGCTCTCTGATCTCAAGGACCACATCTGACAGAATCCTCCCGTTTAAAAAAACGAGGCGGGGGGGGGAGTATGTCAA
>SJYC01088597.1:0-15750 GCA_006408675.1 Madoqua kirkii
GGGGAGCGGGGAGGGTGTTTTTTTTCCAATGTCTCTTTATTAATCAAAACGACTTTGGTTTACACTAAACGCGTTACTCATTTAGAAGTACTCATTTAGAAGACTAGCGCTGTTTGTGAGAAAGTGAAAGTAGCTGATAATCCTGTTTTATATGTGTAAAAACTGACCAACCATTTAAACCTTCTTCCTCCTGGTAACAGGAAAAATAAGAAAGCAGCCACGGGGCTTGAATTTTTGTCACTCTTCCTTCGGCCTCCTGGTGCCTGGGATAAAGATGTCACAAGGGCTCTTAGGGGCCACGCTCCTGCTCAGCTCTTGAGGGAGGAGGAATAATTGGCTTTTTCCTTGAGAGGAGGGCAGTAGGGCTGTGTCTGAGCTATTCTCTTGCAAATCCCCCTGGGTACTTGATGGTGAAGTCTCACCAGCTTCTAGTCTGCGTCTCTTCTCGCTTTCCTTTGAACAAGGGCAACGAGCTGCTCCTTTTCTGCCCAGCCCTCGTGCTGAAAAAATCCAGTAGGTGGCCAGAGAGTCTTTAGAAGACTGAAGACAGCCTCAGAGAGCCACTGGACCGGGTTTTTAAAAGAAAAATGTGCTAAGATCTTTGTCTAGCCAACAATGCAGCAGGAGCTGAATGGGACCCCAGCTTGGGGACAGGTGACTTAAATTAGGCAAGTTACAAATTGCCGTGTTTGGCTAAATGAAATTCTCAAAATAGTCTCTGAATCTGGGCAGTTGAAGCAAGTCCCCAGACCAGACCTCTTGACCGGCCTCATTTCAGCCCCTGATGCGGTGGCCTCGTCTGCCACCTCTCTCAGGGGGCCCCCTCCCAGCCCCCAGAAAGCTCTGCGGGACATGGAAGGACTCTGCCAGCAGCGGGGGAGCCCAGCCCTGGGAGTTCCATGGGCTGAGAACTTTGCCCCTTGGTAAACGACTTTGGTAAAAAAAAAACAAAGCTTCTGAGATGCGGAGACGAGGATAAGGAAGTTGCTCGGCAGTTTATGGCACGAGTGCTCTGCTTCCTGTGCCTCCCCTTTCGAGGCCTAAGATGCGAGTGTGAACCGCCCTCGGTCACCTGCCCTGCCTGGGTCTGTCTCGTGTGCGCAGGTGTGTGCTGCTTCATGGGGCCGTCTCCAGGAGCGATCTGCATCTTGGAATAAAAGGTCCGCTGAATGGACGGGTGCCTTGAGCATTCACGTGGCAGTGGCCCATTACAGATGAAACAGACGTCACGTGCAACTTACTACTCAGCGTGTTTTAAGCGTACAGTTTACTGGAATGAAGTACTTTCATACTCTTGTGCAAGCATCATCACCATCCATTTTCAAAACTTTCTCATCTCCCCCATTTTAAAGTCTCACCGTCTCCATCACCCTTCGGGAGCCCGCATTCCTCTTTCCGTCTCTAGATTTCACACTCCAGGGATGTACTGTGAGTAGAATCATCCAGTATTTGTTCTGCGTCTGGCTTATTTCACTCAGCATAATAGTCTCCAGATTCATCCAAGTTGCAGCCTGTGTCAGTTCTTCATCCCTTTTTAAGACTGAGTGATATTCCGCTGTGTAGACCCCATTTGGTTTCTCCATTCATCATCTGTGAGCACTTCTTAGCTGTTGTGAATAATGGGTGTCCGAACATGTTTGAGATTCTGCTTTCAACTCTTCGGGGTATAGATGCAGAAGTGGAATTACTGGATCATGGGGTGCTTCTATTTTTAATGTTTTGAGGAACTGCCGTACTGTTTTCCATAGAGGCTGATCTATTTTACATGCCCACCAGCAGTGCGCAAGGGTTTCATTTTCTCCACATGCTTGCTGACTGTTGTTGTCTTCCGGTGTTTGGGTCCCAGACCTCCTAATGGGAGTGGGCTGGTGTCTCATGGGAGTTTGGGAGAGTGGTAGGTAATGTGGGTGTTTGATGATTTGCAGAGCGGAACCCCAATTCTGTGTTTCTGTGTGATGGAACAGGTGGGAGGAGAAGGCTCCTTGCCCTTCCATTGCCTGGGGTCCAGCTCTGAGCCCCTGTTTTCCTCCCCTCTAGCTAAGCCCTTTGGCAACCGCCCATAAGAGGCCTGTGAACAGGGCTGCTGATAGCTCCGTCCCAGAGGAAGCATCTTGGAGTGGGCTGGGATGCCTTGAAGATCTTTCTTCGAGCCTGTGGGCGGGAGCAGAGGCGCTCTCTTTGATCAGTTTGCTGGGGGGTGTGCTTGCGTCAGAAGGCTAACTCACTGCTGACACAGTTTTGAGTTTTACAAAGATATCCTGCTCCTCCTGCTGCTTTTTATTATTTTTATTATTGTTGTTGTTGTTTATTTGGCTTCTCTGGGTCTTAGTTGTAGGATTCGGGATTTTAGTTGCGGCATGTGGGATCTAGTTCCTGGACCAGGAGTCAAACCCAGGTTTCCTGCTTGGGGAGAGTGGATTCTTAGCCGATGGACCACCAAGGAAGTCCCTGCTTTTGAAAAAGATGCTCACCTACCACAAAAGCACTAGTTTTCCATGGCAAATGGGAAAAATGAAAGACATGTCTATGGCCAAGTTTATATTTTAAAGGGAATGATTGTTTTTTGATTAGTTTGAAAATTGTGGCTTCAACACCAGATTTCTGGTGTTATAAAATTCTTTGATAAAATTCTATAATATAAGGAGATAATACATAAAGTGCAGATGGGTAAGAATAAGTCCAATTAAATTAGTAAACTAATAAAGTAATGCAATTACATAAAATTTGGGAAATAGAAAATATATAACACACTCCCATCACTCTGACACGATTTCTGTATCATTTTGGTACATTTCTGGTTTTCTTTAAAAAATGTTTGTAATAACATGTACATAAAATGTGCTGATAAGGCTTTCCAAAAGGTTTTGTCCATTTACAATGCCAGTAGCAGTTCACATGTGAAAGCTTCCACTTCTTTCATTTCATCCTACTGGACTTCGAGAATTTCTTTTCCTAATTTAATAGATAAAATTTTTTGAACTACTTGGCTTAACTTATATTTCTTCTGTAAAAAAATTATGTTTCCCTTTTGATTTAATTTTTATTTTTGATTTAATTTTTATTTTTAATGGGTTTTTATTTCTACTAGTTATTTATTTGGCTACACATGTTGTGGCATGTGGGATCTAGTTCCCTGACCAGAGACTGAACCCAAGGCCCCCTGTGTGGATTGAACTACTTGGCTTAACTTATATTTCTTCTGTAAAAAAATTATGTTTCCCTTTTGATTTAATTTTTATTTTTGATTTAATTTTTATTTTTAATGGGTTTTTATTTCTACTAGTTATTTATTTGGCTACACATGTTGTGGCATGTGGGATCTAGTTCCCTGACCAGAGACTGAACCCAAGGCCCCCTGTGTGGGTAGCAGAGAGCCTTAGCTCTTGGACCACCAGGGAAATGCCTTTGCTTTTTAATTTTGACATAGAGAAAGTTCATATTTCTGTGTGGTCAAGTTTTCTATGTTTTTTTTTTAATATCTCTTTCATTTCTATTTGTCTATTCTATTCTATATTCTTTATTTCCAAGTTTTAAAACTTCCCCACCCAGAGATATGATACATTTTTTTTGTCTCTGGAAGTATGACAAATTTTGTTTTTAATCTGATTTTTCAGTTTTAAAAATGCATCCCTATTTAGTTAATCCACAAGGAATTAATTTGTTGTATGGTTTGAGGTTAAGAACTTACCTTGACACTTTCCTTCATATTGCTAACCAAATGTTCTAACAATGATTAGTTACTGAATAATTCTGTCCTTCTCTGATGGTTACTGGTGCATCCTATATGTATTCTAGTAAGTGTAACAGACAGATCCATTCCTAGTTTATCTGTTCTGCTATTTTTTTCTTGCACAGTCTGCATGCTCTTTTAATTATAGACTTACGACTCCTGGTGGGCCAGTGGGTAAGAACCCACCTGCCAATGCAGGGGACATGGGTTTAATCGCTGGTCTGAGAAGATCCCACGTGCTGCCAGGCAACTAAGCAGGTGCCCCACAGATACCGAGCTCACGTGCTGCAGCGACTGAAGCCCGTACACCGAGAGCCCGTGCCCTGCGACAAGAAGCCACCGCAATGAGAAGTCCGTGCAGCCCAATGCAGAATAGCCCCTGCTCGCCACAACTAGAGAAAAGCCCACACAAAGCAATGAAGAGCCAGCACAGCCAAAAATAAATAAATCTTAAAAAAATAGAAAGCATAACTCTTCAGCTTGTAAGACCCGCTGGGGCAAGGATCCTTGTGCTTTATTATTGTATTCAGAGCCTGGAACACCGCCCGTGCACCCAATTGCTGGTTGAATGAATGAGTGATGAATGTCAAATTTCTTTAGTAATGCAAAGAAGTGACACAGTCAGTAAACGTGTGCCTGAAATTGCTGAGTGCGTTGCCTCCTGAGAATCTGAGGCACTGAGTGGGGTCATTCCCACGCCCTGTTCATGGTGGCATCACACCCATGTACTAGACATGACTTTATTTCTTCCTGAGGGAGAGAATTTTCCGTCCATTAAGATAGGCACGTTGTTTGCAGTGTTTCTGATCATCAGCATCTTTCATGCTATTTAGTTGTGTAATTTACTGCAGCTTCTGGAGCACTGTAAAATTGTTTTGGTTTTGGTTCTGACATTTATTTTCGGCTGCATCGGGTCTCGGTTGCAGCGCGCAGCACCTCTGCTAGAGAACGCGGGCTCTGTAGTTTCCCGTTTTCGGCTTAGCTGCCCAGGAGCACATGGGCTCTTCTTAGTTTCCCGGCCAGGGATCAAGCCTGAGTTTCAGGCACTGGAAGGCAGATTCTTAACCATTGGACCACCAAAGAAGTCTGTTCCTGAGCCCTTTTTACAGTGAAAAATTATTAGAAGTACTCGCGCACTGTCCATGGGCTCCGCTGACAGATACCATGTGGGGGACAACTTAACTGAAACTGCAGAAATTTCAGTTTGCTTCTGCCCACCCTCAATTGACCCCACAAAGGCACATATACTTACTACTTATTGAAGGAGTATTTATTTCACTTATTTGTACTCTGGTTCATGATGAAAGAGTGCTGACAGCAAAATAAATGTTGAACTTGGAGTATATCTTTTAGGGGAAGAATCTGCATACAGTGACAATAAAGCAGTTTTGTTTTGCTTTTCCTTTTAATATCTGCCAGGTTGTCTGAAGGGAGAAGGACAGATGACTGGCCCTTGCTATGGAGGGGTGAAATGCAATCATTTAAAAACTCCATAAGCAATAAACTTACATCATGGAGGAAGCTAAGTCTAACTTATGACTAGAAGAGTTAGTTGACCTTCCCTGCTATTCTGATATTGCTGAAAAAAACCTTAATGGTTTAGAAGTATGCTAGCAATGCATCATTCTAAAACCCAACTGAGAATCAGGACGTCAGCAGCTTTTGGCTTCTGGGCAGCAAAAGGAGATGCTGGTCCTTATGCTTACTTTTCACACATTTCAAGCAATCTTGGTTACCCAGTTTCCTAACCATGCAGAGAGTGAGTGAGTGAAAGTTGCTCAGTCGTGTCCAACTCTTTGTGACCCCATGGGCTTTTGCCCACCAGGCTCCTCTGTCCATAGAGATTCTCCAGGCAAGAATACTGGAGTGGATAGCTGTTCCCTTCTCCAGAGGATCTTCCCAACCCAGTATCGAACCCAGGTCCCACATTGCAGGTGGATTCTTTACCATCTGAGCCACCAAGGAAGCTCAAGAATATTGGAGTGGGTAACCTATCCCTTCTCCAGAGGATCTTCCCAACCCAGGGATTGAACTGGGGTCTCCTGCATTGCAGGCGAATTCTTTACCAGCTGAACTACCAGGGAAGCCTAATCACGTAGATAAGAAATGATGAGTTAGAAAGGAAAGAGGAGGTTGCTATTGGCAGGCACACTGAGTTCAGAAAGAAGTGACAGGGCACGGCCAGAGAGTGAGGCAGGACAAGTAACTACAAACAGACAAAAAAACTCTTAACCTGGGATTTACTGTGAAGACCTTGGGTTGTTAGCAAACTGCTAGGGCCTACCTATTTAGATGAGTAGCTTCTTGAAGATGCAAGACTTGTGGCCTAGGATGTCTTGTTTATAAACAGTTATCTTTATTTGACAATCCAATAAAATATTTGAAGTTTATGATAGTGTCATTTTGTGCAGATATTAACTTTCCGATTTTTTCAGAAAAGGGAGAGAAAGCGAGGCAGTGCATACATTTAAGGAAAATTTTGGCTCCAAACGGTTAACCATCAAACCAGAAATAACGTATCCCTCAGGTATTTGGGAAGCTGAAGTAATAACGCACTGAGTTTGACAGAAGCCGTAAAGGTGGCCCATCCCCAAGCGCTGCTCAGCTTACCTTAGTGGGAGGATTTCATTGGCTGCTGTGCTAAAGGGGATTTGGACATTTGAAATGACGTCTCGCCACTGCCTGTTGGCTTTCTGTTCTCTTTGCCAATCCCAGGAAGACCTTCCTCCTGCAATTTCCTGTGTTCCCCGTCGTTTCCAGCCCAGCCCCACCGTTCCTTCATATCTGTCTCTTCATATTTTGCAAATCCTGTTCATTAAGAACCTGCATGGTGAGACTGCCCTGGTGGTCCAGTGGTTAAGACTCCATGCTCCCAAAGCAGGGGTCCTGGGTTCAGTCCCTGGTGGAGGAACTAGGATCCCTCATGCCGCATGGCACGGCCTGAAAGAAAAAAAAAAAAAGGAAGCTGTACTGTGCCAGCCCTCCGCTAAGTGTAAAGGGGGCATTAGCCATAATAAGCCCCCTCGGCCCCACTGAGGCTGTGCACCCCGTCCTAAGAATTCCCAGGCTTCTCCACACACTTCCCCTACTTCAGCACCCTGATGGAAACTTCATTTGTCCTTAGAGATAGCATTTCCTGCAAAAGCCTTTCCTCAATAACAGGTTCTCCCGGATCATGGGGAGGCCGTGGAGCTGATGGCGTATTTTCTACTCTCCTTCCACGCCAGGCCCTTGTCACCGCTGGGTCCCTCCTCCCTGCATCCGTCACTTGGGCTGCCGAAACTAAGCCGATCAGGCTGGGGACCGACACAGCAGAAACGTGCTTTCTCCCCCGTTCAGGAGCCTGGAAGACCAGATCACCTGCTGGCTGGTTCCTCGGAGGCCTCTCTCCTCAGCTGGCAGACACCACCTTCTGTGGCCTCACACGGTTGGCCTCTTCTGTGTGTCTGATCTTTTCTTTTTAAAAAACTATTGTTTATTTTGGCCTCGCCTCATGGCATGTGCTGGAGAAGGGCATGGCAACCCACTCTAGTGTTCTAGTCTGGAGAACTCTGAGGACAGGGGAGCCTGGTGCACTACAGTCCAGGGGGATACAACTAAGGGAGACACACACACACTCTCGCAGGGCACGTGGGCTTAGTTCCCCCAACCAGTGACGGAACCCAGGCCCTCTGAGCTGGACGCAGAGTGCAAACGCCTGGACCACCGGGGGACTCCCCGACGCCCTCTTCTCGTGAGGACCCCAGTCCCGCTGGAGGGGCCGCCTGACGACCTCGTTTCACGGAGGGACGGCTGGAGGGCCGCACCGCCACCCGCGGGGCCGCGACTTCAGCAGATGACTCTGGGCGCCCGGGTGGCCTCTGCGGCCTCCTGTCTCGGGGGTCACCCGTCCACAGCCGCCTCTTCTCATCCGCAGACGCCGGGCACGGGGCCTGAGAGGCCAGCCGCGCGTTTCTCCCCTCTCAGCCTCCTTCCCGTCCTCCCCCTCCTCAGCGACAAAGGCTCGTCCCGCCGCCGCCGTCCCCTCCGTCCCCGAAGGCCACCGCCGCCGCCGTCCCCTCCGCCGCCGCCGTCCGCCCGCCCCGTGCCCGAAGGCCACCGTCAGGAGGCCTCCCGAGAGAGTCGTCCGCGCGCGTCTCCCCCCGCCGCCGGCCCTCAGGCCCCGTCTGCCCTCACTGTCCGGAAGCTGCTTTTCTCCCCGCGCCTCAGGCCGCCCGCGCGCTCACAGCCCCGGCCGCTTCCGGTGGCCGCTCGCCCGTGGTGGCCCTGACTCCTGTCGGCTTCACTGTCCGTGACCCCTCCCAGGCTCCGTGGCGTCGAAGCTGCAGTCGCCTCTCACCCCGGGCCCCTGCCGTCCGACCGCCTTCTCTAGTCGCAGCCGTGGGACGCCAACGCCCACGACCTAGCCCACTCGGGGGTCACCCGTCCACAGCCGCCTCTTCTCATCCGCAGACGCCGGGCACGGGGCCTGAGAGGCCAGCCGCGCGTTTCTCCCCTCTCAGCCTCCTTCCCGTCCTCCCCCTCCTCAGCGACAAAGGCTCGTCCCGCCGCCGCCGCCGTCCCCTCCGTCCCCGAAGGCCACCGCCGCCGCCGTCCCCTCCGCCGCCGCCGTCCGCCCGCCCCGTGCCCGAAGGCCACCGTCAGGAGGCCTCCCGAGAGAGTCGTCCGCGCGCGTCTCCCCCCGCCGCCGGCCCTCAGGCCCCGTCTGCCCTCACCGTCCGGAAGCTGCTTTTCTCCCCGCGCCTCAGGCCGCCCGCGCGCTCACAGCCCCGGCCGCTTCCGGTGGCCGCTCGCCCGTGGTGGCCCTGACTCCTGTCGGCTTCACTGTCCGTGACCCCTCCCAGGCTCCGTGGCGTCGAAGCTGCAGTCGCCTCTCACCCCGGGCCCCTGCCGTCCGACCGCCTTCTCTAGTCGCAGCCGTGGGACGCCAACGCCCACGACCTAGCCCGGCACTGAGGCTTCTAGCACCTTCCCCCGTCCCACCTGCCGTGGAGCATGAATGGTCCCTCTTTCCCCTCCAAGGCTGATCTGCCCACCACGTCTCCTCTGCCGTAGACAGACAGCCAGACCCTTCACAAGCTGTGTTCTGTGACATCTCTATTCTCTCTCTGGATCTACATTCCTTTCCTGTTGACATACATGTCTATGGAGAACAGAAAGGGGTTTGTACCTGAGGTTTATGCGAAGGAGGGATGGTTATAAACCAAATGAGCAACACTGAAAGCTGGCCGTCCCCTTCTTTTCCCAATAAGCGGCCGCGCAGACAATAGCGGTCCTTCTGCCAGACTCCGGTCAAGGGCATTCTAGTCAGATTAGTCAGGACACTCAGGTAGGCATTTTTTTTATTAGCAAACGATTTAATTCTCGATTGACTAACAACAAGAGGGGGATGACAGCAAGGGGGGAGTGGGTCCTGGGGGTCCAGCTCGGCTCTGCAGGTCCCGGCCAGGCCGCCTGGGTTCTGGCAGCTGTAGGTCGTGGGTGGCGACAGCACCTGCCGCGTTGGAGGCTGGAGCGGACTGAGCAAGATGACCCACGAGGGGCCCCTAGCGCAGCGCCTGGCGCGTAGTAGGGGCCGGTCCCTGTTCGCTGCTATTCTGTGGCCATGGTTCCTTTCCTTTCTCTCCTAACTTCTTGGAGCTTCAGGCCTTCGCTTCCTTTTTTTCCATGACTCCCTAACCGCTTGCCTTCTGGCCTCTGCCTTCCCCTGTTAAGTGAATTTACTGTCTCAGATCTCACCCCCTTTTCAGCCGCTTGTCTTGATGTGTCTGTGACTTAACACCGTTGACACCTTTCATTAGCAGCTCGCCGCCCACCAGCCTTCTGCTCCTTCGGGTTCCCTGGGGTTGGTCAGCCTCTAGCCTTTTCCTGCCCGTCCCCTCTGCCCCTCAGATGTCTCTCCAGGCCTTTTTCCTGGGTCCAGTCCCTTCTTGTCTTCCACACACCATCCCCGCTGATGTGTGGACCCACCACCCATCCAGGGTCCCAAACTGAGACCAGGGAGGTAACTTCTTCAAAACTATTCACTCTCTACAACTTGAGACCAAGCCCAGTGGATTCAGTTTTCTTTACCATTTCCCACCTCTAGTCACTGCCGCTCTTTCCCTCACCTTTTTTTAAAATCACACTGACAAGTGCCGACATGTTATTAAGAAACCCCATGCTGAAATAGAGCATGGTGTGTTTGGGAGAAGAGACTATTTCTTTATGGTTTATTTTTTTAAAACAAAGGAAAACAAATTCTATTTTTTTGTTTACATTTATTTTCTTTTGCTTTTGGCCATGCTGGGTTTCTGTTGCCACACAGGCTTTCTCTGGTTTGGGGGAGCAGGAAGCTGCCGTGGAGGTGGGGTGCGCCGGCTTCTCGTTGCAGTGGCTTCTCTTGGCAGACCCCTGGCTCAGGCTTCAGCAGTTGTGATGCATGGGCTTAAGCTGACCCACAACATGTGGAATCTTTCCCGACTAGGGGTTGAACCTGTGTCCCCTGCATTGGCAGGCAGATTCTTTCTCACTGGACCACCAGGGAAATACCCCTCTTGCTTAAAAAAAAAAAAAAAACAACAACTATTGATTGGGCTGCACCAGGTCTTACTTATGGGATCTTCGAACTTCATCGTGGCATGCAGGATCTTTAGTTTCGGGAAGTGCAATCTAGTTCCCTGACCAGGGATGGAACCCAGGCCCCCTGCGTTGGGAGCATGGAGCCTTAGCCACTGGACCACCGGGAAGTCCCCACCCCCTCTTTTTATCTTGACTGCTGTGCTATCGTGTGTCACTACAGATGCTTGAGTGGTTTCCCTTCATTTGATGTCACGCCCCGGGGTCAGTGCTGCAGAGGGACTTTTTTCCTTCTCTCCCAAATCAAACTGGACAAATTCGATTGCATCTGTGTCCTAATTATGTCTCAAACTCATCCATTCTTCTCTACCTCTACAACCAGCAACTGATGGAGTCCCTAAGCTGGAGGCTCTGTCTGCCTCCTCGAGCTCTTTCGGGGCCTCAGCTGAGGACAGAGTGCAGGTCAGCCACGAGGGGTGCATGGCGCTCTTGGCTGTCCAGCCCATGAGCGATTTCCCAGCTCCATCTCCGGCTGCCTTGCCCTGTCCACTCTGCTCCAGCCAGAGTCAGGGGTTTGCAGTTCAGGAAACTGACTTTGTTTTAGGCCTTTGTGTCCTTGTGCATGGGCTTCCCAGGTGGCGCTAGTGGTAACCAACCCACCTGCTCATTCAGGAGACTTAAGAAACGCAGGTTTTGACCCCTGGGTGGGGAATATCCCTTGGAGGAGGGCATGGCATCCCACTCCAGTATTCTTGCCTGGAGAATCCCATGGACAGAGGAGCCTGGCGGGCTACAGTCCACGGGGTCACAAAGGGTCGGACACGACTCAGCAACTTAGGACACACGCATGCCTTATGCCTCCTGCTCACGACTCCCACTGCCTGGAGCGCCCTGTGTGCTCCTCTCTCTTGGCAGGAGGGCCACCTCCATGTCGCTCCTCTCTCTTGGCAGGAGGGCCACCTCCATGTCTCCTGAGATTCAGCGGATTGCATCACCTCATTCCAGGGCCTTCTCCAATGTGCACATCCTTTTCCTCCTTGGTTTTCTTCCACGGCATAGCTCTGTGGGTTCCATTGTTGCCACTTGCAGCTCAGCATCAGTTGCTCTGCCGCCTTTCATCTCCGGCGAGCTCCCCCTTCTGCCCTTCTCGTCAGACACGCATTCTCTCCATCACCCGGCTGGGACCCAGGCACCGTCTCGGTCCTCACTTCTCCCCCCATCCCCACACCAGCTGCTTCTCTGCCGGTCCTTCCTCTGAAGTGACTCCTAACCATCTGTTCTCCATTCCTTCCCCCGCTTCCCACCCTAGTTCAGGCCCACATCCCTGAGGTTTGCCATGGATAGTGTTCAGAGCTCTTTGTGAGCTAGCCTTGGCCTGTTGACTTTTTTTAAAACATGTTTATTTATTTGTCTGCCCCACTTAGCTGTGGCACTTGGACCCTTAGTTGCAGCAGATGGGATCTAGTTCCCCAACCAAAGATCAAACCTGGGCCGCCACATTGGGAGTGTGGAGTCTTAGCCACTGGACTGCCAGGGAAGTCCCCTAGCCTCAGCCCATTGACTTTTGCTCTCACCTCTGCTGCTTTTTAAGTGTTATGATCCAGCCACACTGGAATCCTTCCTGGTCTCTGAAGAGGGCCCATACGTTGCTGCCACCACGCCTTTCATCTGCTGTTTCTAATCCCCCTCTGCATTTCTAACCATTCTCCATGGCTCAACACCCCCCCTGCCCCATTTCTTTTCTGTGAAGCCTTCCCCGATGACTTACTTGAAGCGATCTCTTTTCTCAGAACCTCTGACTTTTGTACCTGTTTAATGATTCTTATTATATGTTGGCTTGCATTTCATCATTATTTCTAATGGATGCAGAGATTAGTTTGTAAACTCTTTTAAGCTATGGATGATAAATTATCCATTTTTGTATCACTTCACTATAGAACACAGTGCAATTTCATGTATGTATATCTATTTATCTACAAATAGATATATATCAGCTTTGTTGAGGTATAACTAAATAGTATGCAATTCACCCATTTAAAGTGAACAGTTCAGTGCTTTTACTGTATTCGGAGTAAATTGATTCACTGCAATCAATTTTAGAACATTTTTATCACCCCAAAAAGAAATGCTGTACACATTGCAGTCAGTCCCTGTTCCCTCCAAACCCTCAGCCCTAGGAACTATTAGTCTACTTTCTGTCTCCATAGATTTGCTTATTCTGGACATACCATATAAACAGAATTAGAACAGTGTCTGTCCTTTTGGGTCTGCCTTATTTCATTTTTGGGCTTCCCTGGTTGCTCAACTGTTAAAGAATCCACCTGCAATGCAGGAGACTTGGGTTCGATCCCAGGGTTGGGAAGATCCCCTGGAGAAGGGAATGACTACCCACTTCAGTATTCTGGCCTGGAGAATTCCATGGACTGTATTGTCTATGGGGTCTCGAAGAGTTGGAAACGACTGAGCAACTTTCCCATTTCATTTAGTATGTTTTCAAAATTGATCCATGTTGTAGGTGTACTTCATTCCTTTTTAAGGCTGGAATAATATTCCATGCAACACATTTTGTTTATCCACTCATTGGCTGATGGGTATTTGGGTTGTTTCTTTTAGGTGCTATGGATAATGCTGCCATGGACATTCGTGAATAAGTTCTTGTGTGGAGTTGGGTCAGATGTAACTCTATGCTTAACGTTTTGAGGAACCATCAAGTTGTTTGTCTAATTTTTTTTAATGTATTTTTATTTGGTTGCATCAGATCTTAGTTGCAGTACACAGGGCCTTTGCTGCATCTTGTGGGATCTTCTGTTGGGTGTACCCTGCGTGTGCCACCCAGGCTGCAGTGCCTGTGGATTTAGTAGTTGGGGCCTTTCAGGCCTAGTTGTTTCTCCATGTCCAACCAAGGATCAAACCTGTGTTCCTTGCATCACAAGGTGGATTCCTAACCACTGGACCACCAGGAGAACTCCCCATCAAAAAGCTGCTTTTCAAAGTGACTATAGCGTTTTACATTTCCACCAGCAGTGTGTAAGGAGAATTCTATGTTCCCACCAACAGCACTTGTTATTATCTGCCTTATTTATTACAGCCATCCTGGTAGTTGTGAAGTGGCACCTCAGCATGGGTCTTCTTTTTTTTTTGGAAGGATAATGGCTTTCTTGAATTTTGGCATTTTCTGTCAAATCTAACATGAATCAGACATAGGTGTACATTATGTCCCCTCCCTCTTGAACCTCCCTCCCCAACCCACCCCCCTGTGTGAGTTTCCTGAGAGGTACTGCAAAGTCCCATTGGCTATTTTACATATGATAATGTAAGTTCCCATGTGACTCTCTCCATACATCTCACCCTCTCTTCCCCTCTCCCATGTCCATAAGTCTGTTCTCTATGTCTGTTTCTCCACTGCTGCGTTGCAAATAAATTCCTCAGTGCAATCTTCCTAGATTCCATATATATGCGATATTTCTTTATCTTTCTGACTTACTTCACTCTGTATAATAGGCTCTAGGTTTATCCACCTCATTAGAACTGACTCAAATTCGTTCCTTTCTACGGCTGAGTAATAGTCCCTTGTGTATATCTACCACAGCTTCTTTATCCATTCGTCTGTGGATGGACATCTAGGTTGCTTCTATACTCTAGCTATTCTAAATAGTGCTGCAGTGAGCACTGGAGTATGTGTGTCTTTTTCAGTTTTGGCTTCCTCAGGGTCATCGTGGTTTTGATAGCATGACTCTTTCTCCCAATTAGATGTTCAAAAAATATTTGTTGGATCAAGGATATTTATGGGTAATATGAACTCACAGACCTTTGGACAGCTCATTGGACTTCCAAGTTTATAAATTAGCTAGAAAAGATGAATGCACAGCTCAGCATCATTTCAAAAGTTGCTTATAGGCTGTTTTCTCCACTAAATAGGTTGCCAGTATTACCGCGTTGTTGCTATCGAGGTGATCTGTCCTAAAAATTCATGTAGCTTTGCAGGTTTGAATGTATTTTACAGAATAAGCTAAATTACAAGCAAAATTCCAATTTTGATATGATTCCTACTCAAAAACGTACCACTGAGTGGGGAGACCAGGAAAGGTAACATCTAACTGGGGGGCATGCCGTAAGGCTGGAGAGGAGGCTTAGAAAAATGCCATTGCTAAAGTTTCTCTGGGTTGAGTTTTCCTCTGTCAACAGCAGACCCTGGGAAATGTAACAGGTTCTGAAAACTTAATTTTGATGACTCTGGACATCAGAGAAACAGCCAGCTGAATCAGTTCCCTCTTGGGCAGCTGATTATCTCAAGTCAGAGGTAATGGTGCAACTGCTTTTGCTTGGTTCTAGAGAGTTCTGTCTTGGCCAGAACCCATCCATTTAATCCATCCCTGGGTCGACACTTCTGTCTGCTGTCCTGAAAACCAGAGATCCACTGAAGGCCACCAGTTAAAGGCCTGGGACTGGGCTTACAACTTTGGACGGTGTGCAAGTGTATTCAGAGGAACTGGCGTGGAACAGGGTCGAAGGTCATAGTAAGTAGATAGTAGCCAGCTTTCTGTCTGTATAACATCATCTTGCCTAACAAACCTCACACGGGAGACTCTACAGTAGCATTCTCTGCACCTGGTTGAGAGGCCCTCCGTCATCTTTAGAATTTGGGGGGTGAGCAGTGTTTGTTTTTTACAACCACAAACACGCTTATCTTTCTGAAGATGTTTCCGAAGGCTGACAACAGGTCCCTTTCAGAAGCTCGGTAGGAAAAGTATTAACAGGTGGAAACATGTCAGCCGCTTTATGGAGGAAGTGCAGCCCAGGCCTGGTTTCTCTGGGCTTGGGTGATAACTTGGGTCGCCCGCAGCCAGGGCCGAAGCTGGTGGCTGGAGCCCTGGAGATGGCGAGCGGCTCAGAGGAGGGCCCCAGGTTTTCAGAGCTGAAACAGGAGCCCTCTGAGAGAAAGAGATATTGCATGTGGCTTCCCTGATGCCTCGGAGGGCGACAAGGATGACACAGCATCAGCCGTGCCATTGCGGGGTGGGGGCCGCCCCTTGGGGGCAAGACAGCCCCCCGCCGCCGAAGCATCAGTTGTGGAGCGCGGAGAAGGGAAGGCGACAGAGGCCGAGGCAGCGCTGAATGAGTTGGATGGAGAACGCGGTGCCGGGCAGCAGTCCCAGAGCAAGAAGTACTGGGCCCTGGGAGAGAAACAGCCCGGAGTTGGGGGCGGAGTGAAGCGCCAGTTCCTTCATCTCCCGCCGCGTCGTCTGCCTGTCCCACCTGGATGCACAGGGAAGACCGCGTGAAAAGGGAACGGCGCGGGTGGGGCTCGGCTCCCGCATCTGCCTCTGAGACCAAGAGGGGCGGCGTCAGGTCAGCCCCCCCACACACACCGCGGCACCCCCCTCGCGGCTTCCGCAGTGCCCCTCTCGCGCCTCCCAGGCGTCGCTGCCTCTTTCCCTCCTCCGTTAAAATAGTGAAACAAA